>VZTL01067106.1:0-13960 GCA_013400535.1 Scopus umbretta | reverse complement strand
CGAGACACTTCCCCCCCCCCCCCCCCCCCCCCAAAAAAAAAGCCATTTTGTTAAGCCAAATGTTCCACAAAATGGCACGACAGCCTTCCAGCCCGCTCTCCTTGCGGGGACGGACCTCTCAACCCCAGGCGGGCTACTCCACGTTGCCCACCGCTCGCAGTCCCCGGCTCGGCTTGGCTTGGCTCGGCCCGGCCTGCGATCGGCCCGGCTCGGCTCGGCGTGCGTTCGGCCCGGCCTGCGTTCGGCCCGGCTCGGCCCTTTGTGACGGCCGGGCCGGCTGCGCTCGACGGGGCNGACGTTTTGGGGATGAGTAAAGCGGACAGGCTGTCTGTGCAACTCCAGAGACCTCCAGAGACCTGTTTTGACAATGGAAGATACTATCAGATAAATCAGCAGTGGGAGCGCATTTACCTGGGGAACACGCTGGTCTGTACCTGCTATGGTGGAAGCAGAGGGTTTAACTGCGAAAGCAAGCCCGAACGTAAGTCGGTGGTCTCTTTTTTTTTTTTTTTAATTTGTCTGCATCATAGACCCCAGAATGGCTTTTGATGCTGAGTAAGCTAAACCTTGTACCAAGTTAGAACCGGCAGACCGGGTTTTCAGCTGAAGTTTGGTACTTGGGGTCAGTAGCGGATCTACACTCCATTGCATTGAAGATCTGGCTTGGGATTTTAAGAAATGCTTTTCATTAGCGATGGGCCTGCCACCAGAACCCTGAGCCAAACATCACTCATCTCTCTGGAGGATTGGATCTAAACATTAATTTTGGAGCCAACCTCTTCTTTATAATGAACTGAACTGACTCCTGGACTCGCACAGGGAAGTTCAAATCTGGAGTCACTTTGCAGCTCTGGCTCTGTGCTGTTTGATTGCTTCACCCCAACTTTTCATAGCTGTGCAGTGTCGTCAGCTTGTTTAAAAATATTTCAACTTACAACTTTCCACAGCCCCCCAGCTGTGCTGTGAGCTTTCTGTAATTGAGTGTAAAATGAGATTGTTTAGTCTTCTGCAGAAAAAGTTTAGGTAACAGAAAGAACTTTAAATGCAATGTCTGCTGGAAGATGCATCTCTCTGGGATACAGTGTAGCTTAGATAATCAGATGTGATCTGTCTGTATTTATTGGTCTGTAGCCACTGGTTTGCCATAACTCCTTTATGTTGCTTTGGAGAGATAAGAGAAAAACTGGTTTCTGGCTGACAGTGTTCATGTAAGACAGATGGGAGCGACCCAGCAATCTGTTTTGCAAGGCTTGTGTGCTGCCTGCCTCACGGTTGGAGTATTTTAAGGAGTACTCGGTCCCCGTGCTCCTCCATAAAAGGGGGTTTAATCTAGCTCTCCTTCCCCGGCAGGGATTCCCAAGTTTCACAGTTTCAAGTCCAATAGCAAGTTTCCCGTATGGCACAGTAAACGTATCTGTCCAGTGGTGTTCTGTTGCAGATCTCAAGTCTGGTGGCAGCACTGACATAACCATTCTGTAATCACTTGCTCATGCACAAGTGTGAACAATTCACAAGTAGTGCTGTTGACTTCGGTGGGACTGCTGTAGAATTTGGGATTAATATACTCAATTTTTTTGCCAAGTCAGAAGAGGAGGATTAGCATGACAAAGCATGCAGCTTCTAGGAGATGTTTGCTTCCTCCTGTCTTCTGTGCTGTTGTACTTCAAACAGCTGGGATTGATCCTTCCAGGGCATGCGTGTCCATGTGCTGTGCTCAACTTCGGGCTCACTGCAGGAGGGAAGCCAAGGTTATTCAGTATCATGGGGACCTTGAGCGGGGTGAATTTCACCCAACTTCTTCCTTCCTGGGATGGAACAGCACAGAGGAGGAGACTGATAGCATTCTTCCACAGAGAAAAAGAGCATCCTTGCGAGGAGGCGAGGAATGTGTGTTTCTGTTGACTGTACATGTTACTGGCGTGGTTACATGAAGTTGATTTTTCTCCCCTCATAGCTGAAGAGACTTGTTTTGACAAGTACACTGGATCCACTTACCGAGTAGGGGAGACATATGAGCGCCCCAAGGACTCCATGATCTGGGACTGTACTTGCATTGGAGCTGGACGTGGGAGAATCAGCTGCACCATTGCCAGTATGTAACTAAGAGCTTATTACTGCAGCTATTGTTCCTTAGTGTCATATTTTCCAGGGCAACTTGCACAATATTCCTAATGCCCATTAGCTAGAGTTGGGGGGGTTTAATCCAAAGCTGGTTAAAATCTTGGAATTGAAAGTCTTTGCCCTGTGTACATACATTTGCACAACCAAATTCCTCTCATTTCAGAAGTGCTATGTGTTTAAAAAAAAAAAAAGCCAAAAATTACTGTTGGTGTCCAGCCATACAGGTTAGTACAGTTACTATATACAAGAGTGTCACATCTTTGCAGGCACATTTATGAAAGTAGTTTTTTGACTGGAAAAGAGTGAGGATCTGTTCTGCAGCTGGTGAGTCAAAATAACACCATCAGCATTAATGGGACTACTCTGAATAAATAATAAATAAATACCACCTGAGAGCCAGTTCCCCTGTCCTCCAAAAATGTCATGCCAACACTTGTCCCTGAGGGAGCTGGAATTTGATATCAAGACACCAGCTCAATGTGTTTCTGCAACTCCTTTTCCACCAGCCTGACCCATGCTTTGCTCTTGTTCCTCCTTCTCCTCGTTTGGTCCTTTCTCCCCAGCTTTTCCTTTCACATCTCTGTCTAGAAATCCTTTCCTTATTGAGTCACCGAATTGTTCACAATTTCCCTTCAGTTCATAATTAGACTTTCTGTGAGCACAGATGAAGATGACTGTGTGTCAGGTCTTTTAGACTGAGATTTCAAAGTCCCTGAGGCACCTTTTGAGAAAAGTCTTGTTCTTAAAAGTATCCAGTTTCTTGTTTAAGACACATGCTGATCCTAGCAGCATTGCCACAGAGGACTCGGAAGCCAGCCATCATTACAGTATGGAAAAAAAAAAAAAGCATTGAATCTAACAAGTAGAGCTGAAGCCCTTCTGAATTTAATGTCATTTTATTGGGCAGGGATGATAAGTGTTGTAAGAAAAGTCAGTAAGGAAACTGCAAACATAAGAGCTGTCTCATTTCCTCATCATCAGCCTGGTTTAGAGCTCACTGGAGAGTCTCATTGACTGCAACTGGCTTTGAATCAATCTTCATACCTCTTAGATTCCTTGCTTTCATAAATGAGCCAATAAAACATTTTAGTGGCTCCTAATAAATGACCAGATATGTGTTTCTCCTCTCTTCCTTGGAAGAAGACCCTGTGTTTGCAAACTGCCCTTCACCATGTTTCCCTCTCTGGGCCAAGTAGCGGGTCCAGACTGTCTCAGGGCTGTGTGGCCCCGGCAGGCCAGGAATCTGACTTTCCAGGGCAGGGTTTCCAAACCCAAGAGGACAGATATCCCACTGGGGTGTCACACCAAGCACCTCCTTATTCTTCAAATGCTGGCCTGGCCACCATGTCCCTCATGCTATATAGGGTTGGCCGCAGAGGCCCAAGTGGTACCACCTCAGAACAAGATGGAAGCAAACCCTCTCTCACCAGCCCTCAGGCTGTGAGTGGAGCCTGAGGGAGAAACACTACCTCCTTCTGCCCCAGTGTTCCCCTTTCACCAGCTGGTTCTCAGCTGTGGTTTGAAACCTGGAGTGGGTTAGCTGAGGAGAGAGGGCATGGCCTGGGAGGCTCAGAAAATGTCAGGTGCCATTTTGCAGGCTGGAGGAGGAGGCCGTGGCCTGCCCCACTCTTCCTCACCATCCCCTATCTCCACCCCAGCTGGTGCCCTTCACCCCTGGCTGGGTGGCCCTTACCTTATCCCCGTGATGCTGTCCCTGGTGCAGTCTCTCACCTCAGCTCCCTGCTCTCCCGCTGCAGATCGCTGCCATGAGGGTGGCCAGTCCTACAAGATCGGCGATACCTGGCGCCGGCCCCACGAGACTGGCGGCTACATGCTGGAGTGCGTGTGCCTGGGCAACGGGAAGGGTGAATGGACCTGCAAGCCTGTGGGTAGGTGGCTCTCTTCCTCTTTCCCAGCGCGGTCAGGGTGTATGGCCTCTTCCTCCTTGTCTTCCCTGAGGCATCCCCGTGTGGGATAGCCCTGGGTGGACTCTTGTCCCCTTCCCTCTCACAGCCGAGCGATGCTACGACAACACGGCCGGGACATCCTACGTGGTTGGCGAGACCTGGGAGAAGCCCTACCAGGGCTGGATGATGGTGGACTGCACCTGCCTGGGGGAGGGCAGTGGGCGCATCACCTGCACCTCCAGAAGTAAGTGCTGGCCTGGCACCTGCCGGCTGCTCCATTTTAGTTTACTTATTTATTTTTCAGATCTGTCCTGCGCCAAAAAGAAAAGGTACTCCTTTTTCTTCACTGTTGCAAGCAACAGTAGTTTTAAAGGCATGGCCATTGCCTGAGAAGGGGTGGGAAACAGACCCCTCTGAGATGAGAGGGGAGTGTTTGTGCATCCCGGTTGCCATTTGCGATCTGGGGACATGTGGCAGAGCTGGTGATCTGTGCTGGTGACGGAACAGCTGGATTATTGGGGTTTTAACCTGCTTTAGAGAGAAAGGTTTAATAAATCCACAGGCCAGCTCAGTCACAGTCGTGCATCCCCCAGGAAGTCGGGGGAATTGCTTGGTCTGCAAAATGGCAGAGAGTTTGGCCTAATATCTTCATTTTTGTTTTTCAAAGTAGGCTCCTGAAGGAGAATGAGGTGCTTTTAAAGATAAATAGTTACCTGCTTCAACAGCAGGATCTATCGGATTAAAATATCTTCCTTTTTTTTTCTCTTTATTACTGTTTAATATATATGTTAGCTAAAAGAGGGTTTGTTTTGTTTGCTTTCCCATCTCGCTTGTTAGTTTTTCCCACCATTTTGTCTTCAGTGTAAACATGCTTCACTGGCGCAGGTGACTTTTTTAGTTTTTACATCATTGAAGGACATTACCGTTTACCGTAAATATTCCATTTCATTTGTATTTGCAAAGCAAACAGGGCTTTTAAAATCCAAAACCTTGCTTTTTTATCTGCCTTCTCTTCCAATTTTGTTAGGAGCAAGCTCCATTGTGCAGATATCATGGTTTACACCAGTTGAGTTGCCTCAAGAAAATTTAACTTTGTACCTTACACCTTTGTTATGCAAGGTTTGAGAAACTCTTCTGTAGCCTTGAAATTGCCTCATATTCAGTTGCCTCAGGGCACACAGATAATGGCTTTCTGCTGATATAAACAGCAGACCTGTAAAGAACTAAAACACTAAGGAGGGTTGTGATTAAAACTGGAGATCTGGAGAGACTTGGTCAGAAATAAGCTGTAAAAATCAAACCAGATTGACAACATTAAGTCTGTTAAAAACACATGGGGAAAAATCATTAACTGTCAAATAGGAATGAATAAACCAGAATTTGTTGCTTGTGAATTTTGGAGGAGTTATTACTAACAAAAATGATTTGGCAGTATCTCTCCTCCCATAACTTAGGTCTGCGTTGTTGTATCTTAGGGAAAATCGCAATAAAATGACCTGTTCATTTTTCATTCTGGTTTTCAAATGTCATCAAACAGAAATTCGAATTTATCTATGTAAAACAATAGCTGTAGCCCACGAAGTGGCATTATGCTTCAGTATGTGCTGCTGGCATATATCTTTTATGGCCAGCATTTTCCAGAATCACAGCTGACTCCTTGGGGGACATTTCAGCTTTTCATTGTCTAACTAGAGAATCTGAGTGTCTGTAAGACAGGGTTTTTGGTTTTGTTTTTTTTTTTCCACATTTGCCAAATTACATTATGAATGCTTCACCTATTTACCACTTTTTTGGCAAATACTCAGTTTTTTGGTCATTTTAACTATTGTGAAGTAGTAATGTGTTTTCCACATTCGTATTCTATCTGGTGTGCTCTTTCAGTGGCAATCTGGCATGATGCATATGTCCTTCCACAGTTCTTCATAAGTCCTTGTTCATTGATCCATGATTATATTTGAGCCACTGTATCAAGTTGCCCTTGATTGAGAAGGTAAAATGTTGTAATGGAAGAACAACTAGCTAATCCATGTGGATCTGGCATCCAGACAAAGCTAGTTTGTTATGCTGTCCTTTGAACCCATTTACTCAGTTCATCAGGGGCTGTGGGTTCTTAAGGACAACAGGGAGATTTAGAAAGTCTAATATTCCTGGTATGACATAAGCAGCTTATATTAACTTTACGGGAGCTTCATGCACCCTTCTTTTGGAAGAAATGGTATTTAACATACTGCCCTCAAACAGATTTTAGTTTCTTCTAGCTGAAGTAGAGCCCTGGCCTTGAACTGTGCCCTGTGTTGTATAGTATGAGACTCTTGCTTTTAAAAATAAATAAATAAAAGAATATTGAAACACGTTTAAGCTTTAAAGGTGTATGCTAGACAGAATGGGCTTAAAATAGCTTTAAAAGTAACTAGCAGGAATGTTTTCAATACAGAGTGTGTTTTTTCATGTTGACTTTGAACAAAGCTTACCATGTTCATGCTGGGAATGTTATGATGCTGGTTTTGACAATGGCTATGAAGTGAAATTTCGGTTCTGGAAATAAATGGGAATTTTTCCCTTAGACCAAAACATCAGGATTTTCAGATGCTCTCAGCCTGTGCAGTTTAATGCAGGCTTTAGTGCATATGGGACTTGTAAGAGAGGGCTGCAGAAAATGAGGTGGGCTTTATGTTTTTTTCAGCTCGTTTGATAGTGTTTGTGGTTCAGTACTATAAATTGCATGGTGAAGCCATCCAATGCAGAAATAGCTAACAGTTCCTTATGTTCCTTATGCAGATAGGTGCAATGACCATGACACCAAGACTTCCTACAGAATTGGAGACACCTGGAGCAAAAAGGATAACCGCGGAAACTTGCTTCAGTGCATCTGTACTGGTAACGGCAGAGGTGAATGGAAATGCGAAAGACACACATCCCTGCATACGACTAGCACCGGTAAGTGGGGCATAGTAGTGTCTAAAGTAGGGGAAGGGAGAAGGAATGGCACGTTTTGAATGGTTAGGACTTGGTGCTGAATTGTGCCTTCCTAATTTGGGCATCTAGGAGTCTTGTCAGGGAAAGATTGTCAACAAAGAGGGTCAGAGTTCAGGAGATGCTCCTTGTTTATGCATGTGTAGCTAAGATTAATTTATACCTCGTTTCTGTGCAGAAATGAGGCTTGCACACACAGATGCGATTGCCTGCACAATCACAGTGCAGTAAATCACATCTAGAGCTGTGCATCTATAGGAACTGTCTACTAGCCTTGTCTTGGAAGCATAGCGCTTCAAGTTAATATTTGAACTTTATGTTTTCGCCTCGGGGTAACTTTGTTGAAATGCCCTTAATTTAAACTCCACTGAGACCATCTGGTTTCTTTGACAAGATAAATACACGTATTAATAGTTGAGCTTTAAAAAACAGAAATGTCAAGGAATGTATAAAATGCTATTTAATACGTGTACATTAGATAGTTTGTTATCTTGGTATGAAATATTACCTAGTTTATAGGTAGCATATGTTTTTTGCCCAAGGTTTGTTAAAGTCTTCAGCTTCTAAATTCTTTTTTGCCATTTCAAGGATCCAGGTTTCCTTTTGGTGAATGCAATGTAAAGTTTCTCTGTTTTCCTGCAGTACCTACACTAAATTTTTCTTGGTAAATGACCTTTAACTGTTCGGTACCAGCAGGTTAACTTCAAACTCTCAGAAGGTCTAAACTTCAAAATGCACAGAGCTTCAAGGGTGCCAGTATTTTCTTTCCATTAATATTTCCTCTATTTCAGCAGAGCTGAATTTGTGGAGATTCCTGTGGGAATCACTAGCAAAAATTTCCATAATATACACAGCAAGCCTCTTTGTCTTTCAGTATTATTCGCAATGATAAAGGACCAAACCTTTTGATTCAAAGTTTAAAAAGTCCAGAATTAATTAATACATTTGTGTTTGAATTTTTTATTGAAAACAACAAAAAAAAAAAGTGAATACTTTTTACCTTATCTTTTTACTTCCTTGGTGGTTTTTTATTGTCTTGTTGCTGATCCTGATTTTTCTATCCTAGATTTCCTTCAAGTAAATTTTTTTTTTCAAAAAAATTGTTTTTCAACAGTTCCTGTGAAAACCAGTTGACACCCTTAACCCTTTCTATAAAGCCATTCTACACTGGTAGAAACCAGAGGCTATCATTAGCAGAACTGGGAGTTGTTCTATTAATTTTGAAGTTTGCTAAATGGAATAATTAAAATATGTCTAGGGAAGCTAAGAGAGTTGTGCCTTTGTTCTGATGGAGTGCCTAAGGTTTTATTATCTCAACTTTTAATTGAAGCATTCTATTCTTTAGCTTTGCAAGTAACATCTCACTTCTCTCCCATGTTCTGCTGCAGGATCTGGCTCTCCTAGCTTCACAAATGTGCAGACGGCATTGTACCAGCCCCAGCCTCAACAGCCCCAGCCTCAGCCATATGGCCAGTGCATAACTGATAACGGAGTGGTGTACTCTGTGGGTATGCAGTGGCTCAAGACACAGGGCAGCCAGCAAATGCTTTGTACCTGCCTGGGCAATGGAGTCAGCTGCCAGGAAATAGGTATGAGTTTGTTTTTAGTGCCTCTTCAGTCCAGTGAAATCTTTGGCAATGCCCTGCAGTTTAATTTCAAAGTAGACTCCTTTTGTGTGTGTGTATCAGAAATGTATTCTGAAGAAGACATATTGGAGAGAGGTGCAGGGGGTGAAGAAACAGTTGTTCTGATTATTTGAAGCCTGGTTCTGTAGGGCAGAAACATTTCCCAGTGAGTTATATATAACCTGCTGAGGGAAAATAGAGCCCTTGGGGAGCAGCATTAATAACTTTATTCAAACCGAGCTGCAATAATATATGTTTGGAAAAGAATGTAAAAGAATGACACAGCTGCGGGCCTAAGTCATCTGTTGGTGTGTATTGGCCCAGGTCCATGGCAGTCAGTGTGGGTTCACATCAGCCAGCAACTTGGCCCAGAGGCTCTACTGCTGTTTTAGAGCCCTAAAATTTGGGGATTGCTTTAGGCCAGTCTAATGCTGTGATTTGCTTGTTTTAAAGCTGTGACCCAAACATATGGTGGAAATTCTGATGGAGAAGCTTGTGTTCTGCCTTTCACCTACGACGGGAGGACTTTCTATTCGTGCACCACTGAAGGGCGCACAGATGGGCACCTCTGGTGCAGCACCACTTCCAACTTTGAGCAGGACAAGAAATACTCCTTCTGTACTGAGCAGAACGGTAAGTTCTTCTCAGAGGATCTTCGCATGCACAGATGAAGGAAGGAGCAGAGAACACAGGGACAGGCTGCCTGAACAGTTCCAGTAGTCTGGAGGGACTCTAGGCATGCCTCAACAGCAAGGCAGTCCTGTGAATGGAGGGCTGCCTGGAGTCAGGGCACTTGTGTGATCTCGCCATCTTTGGAGGGTGCTCAGAGTGATACAGGTGTAGCCTTTGAGTCCTGTTCTCTCACCTCTGAGCTGACCTTAGAAGAGGAGTGCCTTGTCAGGATAGAGCTTTGGCCCAAAGGATACTTAGACTTTGTGTTTGCTTGGCTGAAATGCTAAAGCAATGTCCATATTAGGCTGTGAAGAGGAGGATAGCCATAGAGTACAGTTTGTGCAGTCCTCTGTTACTCCCTTCATGCTGACTATCTAGCCAGGTTGCCATATATAGCAGTGATCTTAGTGATTTGCGATCACTGATCAAGAGCTGCTGCATGACTAATGCGGCAGCATTCCCTTTTGTCTTTGGATGGTCAGTGTTTTCTTCGCAGCACAGCTCTACCTGCATGATTGCACTTCCTGGAAAGTCCATCAGATGTCCATGGAACAGTATCCAGGCAGCTTGTCTGGGACCTGACCTTGGAGAAAATTTTTCACATTCCCACATGAAAATACTACTTCTTTCTCTGCATAGATTTTTTTTTTTTTTTTGACTCTGTTCTACTTCAGGTTTTTTGGGGTTTTTTTTGTTTGGGTTTTTTTTTGGTTTTTTTTCCTGATAAAAGTCAAGCCTTTCTCTGCAGCGTATGCAATATTCTTTCTTTTTTTGAAAAAACCCAAACAACTAAAACCAAAAAAACCGCACCGTCCCTGTCCATACGCACATTCTTGTTTTAGTGAGGCTTCTTGTGATATACTGTGAGGAATGAGAAATAACAACATAGAAAAACCTCAACAAATGCCTCCTTGTTCTCCATTATTTGTAAAGCAGGGTTGCTCAAGGGATGAGTAGTTCAGGTAGATTGCAGCCCTCTTTCCACCGTTGCTTGCAAAACATGAAGCTTCCAACCTGCAGGGAGGTTTTGACTTGTCCTGTTGTACATAACTGAATTGTAACCCTTCCCTGAAGACTAAGGCTTTACTTTAAGTCAAAGTGTACAACTGCGTAATAGCCTCAGTGAGATAATACAGGTATGCTGAGAACTGTGAGTTTATTTGATTCCCTGGACTTTGGCCCAAAGGGTCTGCAAAGCCACTTCCCCAAACACAGTAAGCTTTGGTTTTCCCTGTTCCTCGGGAATTCCCATGGCTGGTTCCACAACTCCTTCCAAAGCAGCGTTTGAACTGAATTGACCTTGTGTAAGACTTGTGTTTCCAGATCTCAAATAATTAAAGCCAAGAAAAGAGGCCTGTGGATAATATACAGGGTACACGTGGGCAAAATAGTGCTAATGGCTTGTTTTTCAAGCTCTTCCCTGCATGCTAAGGGAGAGTGCAGGCTTGATTTGCATCTGTTTTCTTTTCACTTTTCTACAGTTTTGGTCCAGACACGTGGTGGCAATTCCAATGGTGCTCTGTGCCACTTCCCCTTCCTGTACAACAACCGCAACTACACTGACTGTACTTCTGAGGGACGGAGAGACAACATGAAGTGGTGTGGAACCACTGAGAATTATGATGCTGACCAGAAATTTGGTTTCTGCCCTATGGCTGGTAAGGCTGAGAACCATAAGGGGATTATAGAATACCTATAAGTGGTTCTTTGAGCTGGAAAGTAAAGAGCTGCCTGTCGTTGGTCAGTTACTGATGACTTCCAATGAGATGCATCCCAGTCCAAAACCCTTTAAGACATTTCTGAAGTTTTGTTTTGTCCTTTTTCCCCACTGATCGCCTCTAGCAGAGACTTAGGCAATGCTAGGAGAAGGCCATTTTTGTTACTCCTTTGCTACCAGCCAGTGGTAGACATGCTTCTAAGCTGATGCAAATTGGTGTAGATCCATTAGAGAGCATTGGACTGCAGTGCTTTATAGCAAGTGAGGTTTTTATCTTGCATCTGCCAAAGCTTCTCCCTCATAGCTCATCACTTCCTCTTGCCCCATCAGTGGTTAGGAGTAAGTCTACTTGTAATAACAGCGCGTTACCCTGAAAATGGCAGTAATGCCAAAATTGGTATTGTGGTCCATTCCTACAACCTATGCCTGTCTCCATGATGTCATGAGGGGACATGTGGGAGGGAATGTGACTACAATTCTTAAATGAAAGGCCTTTTATAACTAATGGCAATG
This sequence comes from Scopus umbretta, assembly GCA_013400535.1. NCBI lineage: Eukaryota > Metazoa > Chordata > Aves > Pelecaniformes > Scopidae > Scopus > Scopus umbretta. The sequence goes on along the minus strand of VZTL01067106.1, from coordinate 2,432 downwards.
TAGCATCTGAGCCCTTAAACAGCTTGTGGAAAATGTGTGTCTTCAAATGGGTCTACATTGAAGGCATGTATGTAATGAGAACTGATTCTTTCACACAGCACCCTTTGGACATTGTACAGCAGCCATTTCTAGTAGCTTTCAAATGAAAATTAAAATGAATGAACCCCTACAAGGGATCTGCACTTAGAGAATGCCATCACCTGGCAAAAATGCTATTCGAAATAGAGTGGGTGCCTAAAGCTGCAGATGCAGAAACCACTGCACAGTATGAAGGGGCATTGCAAATGGTCTAAGCCTTCAAGAATTTGTTAATTCTGGCCACGTAAAGTATCCTCTTGCTTTCTTAACCAGCCCATGAAGAAATCTGCACAACCAATGATGGTGTCATGTACCGTGTTGGGGACCAGTGGGATAAACAACATGACATGGGCCATATGATGAGATGTACTTGTGTAGGAAATGGCCGTGGAGAATGGACTTGCATTGCCTATTCCCAGCTCAGAGGTACTGATTTTCATGTTGATATTGCCACTTTAGTCTAAGTGTTTGGCGGGTGGGAGAAATGGGTCTTCTTTTCCATCATTGTGAGTTCAAGCCCAGGCTCAAGAACTGTATATTACCAAGCTTTTCTTAGGAGTAGAAAGGGAATATGAGGGACTATGTGAAGTTCCTGTCTTGTTTACATACTGGAAAAGTACTATTTCAACCTTTGCAGGCTAGCAAGCAGGGGCAAAACTTGATGAACTTAATCAGGAGGTATCCCTACTTCCTTTTGTCTACATTTAGGATCACAGCCACAGTGACTTTACAGTGAGCTCAGCAGAGGCCCCCCCCCGCCTCAAGAACAGACAAAACTCCAGACTAGTCTGAAGTTTGAATGCAGAGCCATCCTGTTTTATTGTTCTGCAGTGAAATTTTCTATTCCTCTGTGCTGGATTAGCCCTTTGCTGGCTAATCTATATTGAAGTTGGCAGGACAGTACTGAGATTACTCTTTATTTATTTACTTATTTATATGAGTGGCCCAAGTGGAGAAGTGCTTAAGCAATACCAAAAAAAGAAGACTTAAAAGCACAGACATTCGATCATCCTACAGCTAGCTCACAGCATTGGCTTAATGTCTGGAAAAGGCAGGGGGGTTGCTGTCAAGCAGCCAAGAAAGGACTCAACACCACTGCTGAAATGGGATATAATTTATAGGGAAAGGCTCACTCAAGGGTTTTGGGAGGGTTTTTTTTTAATGCGTTTACTTCAGAGCAGTAAGAAATGCACTGCTAAACGTTCTGGTCTGTGAAACTCCTTTTTCCACATACACAGCTAGCTCTCTGCAGTTTCATTCTGGAGTTAAAGTGGTCTTTCTTCATGGTGGGTAGAGATGCTTTGGTATTTCAAAAGGCAAAGGTTATCTAAGTAGAACTATTTAAACATAGCAGCCAGAGAAGGTTCTTGGCGCCCATAGGAGGGTGTGAGCACTACTTGGTTTATCCTGACGCCATGCTCGTGGTGTGGGAAAGTATGATGGGGAATGAAGGCCTGGGATTAACTGAGTCACTTACTGTGAGGACAGATGGTCTGTGATTGACTCCGGAACTGAACTTGGGTCTCTTGGGTCCCAGTTAACAAAACAAAATGCTTCTGGGGTGGTTTTCTCGGGTTTTTTTTGTCTTTCTGCTCCTCACTGTGATTAGACCGGTGTTAGGAATACTGGGCCAGATCACAGATTGACACATCACCATTGAACCGAATAGACTGATACCATTGTACTTAAGCATGGGATCTGGTTACTGTGTTTTGAGGGAATAGCAGATTAGTAGGTACCAGTAGCATCTTGGATGTGTAATAGATTTGCTTCTGTCTTCAGATTACTACAAAGTGTAGCAGAGATACCCAGCAGGATAACATCACGAGGATGTTTGTACCTCTTTGTGGTATCTGTATGAATTTGGATTAGCCTTTTTCTCCTTCTGTAGTTCTAATGATTTCAGACAGTACTTACTGAGGTATTCTAGTCTAGATCTTCCTAAGAGGAGGTAGTGAGAGAGTTAGTGTGTTATTTTAGATTTTTTTCAAATGTGGAATATGGAAGAACCAGGCAGTTTTGTAGTTTGAGTAGTACCTAGTACTTTGGACTGTGTCCTACAGACCTCTTTTCTGCAAGTGTTGCTTATACACGCTGCTGATAAATGAATTCAGGGGCGGTGGTGTGTATGCAGTACTAGTCTGTGATGATCACAGATATCAGGAGGGCTCCTTTTTGCGTGGTGGAGCTTGTCATAGTCAGTCTCTGTACGCTGATCAAGAGGAGGGAACAATGTGCCAGGCAGAAGGGTTTTTTGATAATGCTTAGAACTATTGCTGACAAAAGTGTATGCTTTTCCTCAGACCAGTGCATTGTGGACGGTATCACCTATGATGTGAATCAGACCTTCCACA
>VZTL01067105.1:0-11654 GCA_013400535.1 Scopus umbretta | reverse complement strand
ATATCTCTAAATATTTTAATGATCGTGATTTGACTTCTTGAACACCCAGGGAGCTGTGCCTATGTCTGCCTTTGTCATCACTGTGTGTCCTCCAGAAGACTTGAAAACTTTAAGCTTAGAAGTGGTAGGGGTACAAATTGCCGAGCATTTGTTTTTACTGTTTCTTTTAGTTTCATTTGTTTTTGTAATTAGATTCTGAGCATGCGGGGTTGGGGACGTTGTGTTCCTTTCGCACACATACCGTCTGCAGCAGGGTCCTCCAGTCTGCGGCTGGTGTTCCTAGATGTGCTGCACGCTGCGAATGATAAACGTAGTCGTGCCCTCCCCAAGCCCGGGCTGAAACCAGAACTACCTTTGTGTCATTTAGGTAAGCCTGGGGTTTGTTAACTGGGAGATCTCCATAGCTGATAAGGCTTTATGACAGAGACGATGTCTGAAACGTTTGTAATGCTGATGGGTGTTCCCGTGCTCAGGCTGGAGGGTGCCGCAGCCGGTCTGAAGGGCCGTGCTCGGTCCTGCATCCCAAAGAGCTCCGCATCGACCCATCCCTCTGATGAAGATACATGGATACATCATGGATATATAGAGTAGGTTTTGGTGGCAATGTCTCCAGTATTTGAGGTAGGATGTTTGGCTACTGTTGGCAGCTGAGGTTGCCAGACCTTTCTCGAAGTGACCCGATACTATACTCTTCGTGTTGTTAAGCTACGTGGTGACAGCTGCTTGGTGCCAACTTTATTTCTTCACTAGAGCAGAGAGCTGTGGAGCTGTATCTTTTCCTTTTCTCTTTCCCCCTCTTTCTTAAGGTTTGCGTTAGTATTTAACTAGTGTGCTTTCCTAGAGGGGAGGAGTTACCCAGTGTAACCATGAAAGCACGTATATGAATGCCTCTACTCTGAGAAAGCGTTAAAGTAGGAGAGAAAGAGGGTAGAGAGCTTAGGTGGGATCACCGGAGCATGGAGACATAGGAGTGATCAGACACAGACTTGTTGAGTACTTCAGGTTGTTTTCTCAGAGCTGCCAGTGCAAGACACACTCCGGTCTCTCTATACGAAGCAAACAGTTGATCTTTTTAATGTTTATAAAAACGTAATCTGATAACAGGAATGTGTAATCCTCGTCAGAGCAGTACAAGTTTCAGCTTTACCCAGGGTAAGTGCAGGAGGGGGAGTTCTGGGAAGTTGCAATTGGACAGTATTTTTGGGCATTATTTCTTCCTTCATTTTAGCAAGGAGCAGTCATGTGGGGGAGAACTCTTTTAAAATGGTTGTCTCACTTGTAAGTGTGATATCGTTTCAATACAAATTCAAGTCAAGTTCCTGTTCTCATTCTGCTGAACTGCATACCTGCAGAAAAGAAGGGCGTTGGATTAACTGGAGACATTTCTGTGCTTCTCAAAGCGTGTTTTAATGGTTTTTGCTAGAAGTTTTTCATGTAATACATCTGGATCTCATTAGCTGTTTAAAATTGGGTTATTTTAAGCTTATGACTGCACACAGTTGAAGGGGGGGTATTGTATTTTTAGTTCAGCTTGACTGTACTTTCTTTCCACATGAGTAAAGTGCAGCCTTTTCTTCCTGAACGTGTAGATTTTGAGGCAGACAACCCCATGGAAACGCATGCAACCCCTTGAACAGGAACTCTGGATCTGCTATTTTAATTTCTTTTCGTATTATACTCTCCCAAGCCCAAACCAAATCAGAGACGAAACCCCAGTAGAGCTCCAGCCAGGACGCAGAGGTGAGTACCTAGTCTGTGCGCCCAGGTGGCTTTGCACGGAGCTCTGCTGCAAGAGCGGCGGGAGCAGGCGCGGGGCCGATGGGACACCTCCTGTGTCTAGATCACGCTGCATCGGGGTCCTCTGAAACGCAAAGAGTAAATATCGCGCGCCCGAAGTCTGTTCGGGAGAGCGCTGCTTCTGTGCCAGAGAGTAAATCAAATTTACGCTGGCAGAGGGATTACAGATTTCGGACTCCTAATGGGTGGAACGAATTACCAGGATGCATCACCCATTCATGAGATGGCACTGATTTCTGCAGCGCCTGCAGCCAGGGCAGTTTGTTAGGTGATGCTCATGAAGCAGCTACCCAGCAAAAGGCTTGTTATNCTTTTTTTTTTTTTCCCTCTGATTTGAAAGTATTTTGACGCCCAAATTCTCCCCACAGCTGCAGGTGTATTATGCCTTTGCTTCTAGCACATTTTTAATGGTTTTATTTTGGTTTGTGCTGTTAAACAGTTAGCATGTTAGTCAAGATATCCATAGGGCAGTATTTGGTAAAGTGACCTGCCAAGGTTGACCTTAAGCCTGATGACCGTAAGAGTAGTTTTCTTTTGGAGCCACTAAAATAAAACTGTTGTATAAATGCAAGGCCATTCTTTATGCTTGCTTTCTTCAGCAGTGTCCTCTGCACCTCTTCTGAAACAAGCCTGAGAAACTCAGCGGTCATTTCTGCTACATCAGTTTAAGAAAATCTTAATCTTGATTTAGGAATTGCCTGAGTACCTGCCAAAAAAAGTTCCATCATCTTCCCCGTTGTTCGCCGTCAGATCTCCCTCTGCTTTTCCCTCCTCTGTTCCCTCCTCTCTGGCTCAGTGCTGCGTCAGGTGTTTTCCTGCGCTGGCTTAAGGCACTGCACTCTGAATAGCCCAGTCCTGCAACCGGCTACGCTCCGTGCAGTGACAAGGGAGGGTAAGGCAATAAATCAAAAAGTAAATTTTTGGCTGAGTGAGCAAAGATCTCTATCGTTCTGTCTAATAGAGATGTTGAGCTTAAAGGGACATTACAGTTGTACAGTCGATTTTGCTGCCCCAAAGCAGGATCCGCTACGTCCATGTATTTTCTCATTGTTGCTTATCTGACACTGTGAAAGACGAACGTTAGCCAGAATAGTATTATTAAATATCATCTTAGGCAAGTGAGCAGATGTACACTGGAAGCCAGTGGGATTTCAAACAAACATCCCGATACTTCCACACCGTAAAAGGTAAATAACCTGTGCAAGATGAGACATCCAAGAGGGGGGGGGGGGGAAAATCCAAGACTAAAAATATTTTGAGCGTCTTCACCTTTCTGTTATTTTCAGTCTCATGTGGTGTACAGAACTGTGCTGGTACCTAACAGCAGGTGGGGATTATCTCATCTTATCTCATTATCTCGTTTGGTGGTAGGATGGACTTTAGCCCGTATCCCGCTGAAGTTTCAGCGTGCCAGTCTTGTGCTGGGTGGTGACAGCAGAGATCGCGGTGGGATCTAAGCACCGGCGCGTCAGGAGACTTGTGGCGTTGCTTCCACCATTTCCACCTTTGGAAACAGTGGGAAAACACACGATGTGCCACACTGTTAAAATGTGGTCACATCACTCCTCAGTGGCCTAGTTAGAGGCTGTGGTTAATCAATGCATTCCTTCGTCCAGGGGGTCAAGCAGAAAGTCCGTAGCGCTGACTGAATCGGGACTCTACAAAGGAAAGACACGAGGCAGCGTTTTGATGAAAGTGTACGGTCGTACTTTTTCTGTTAGAAGGGATGCATTTAGTATTTTGCAGCAATGTACTGCAGTTTTTCTAAAAGCATTAACCACTCATCTGCTTCAATAAATTGTTGTTAAATAAATATTACTATTTCTCTTTGCTGCTGTTAGCACAGTTCCTTTACAAATGTATACAAGAGAAGCGATGGACCGATGGTTGAGGGTTTGCAAACCTTAGGGGAACCCAGTACTTTGTAAAATGTCATCAGATCTTGCCAGACGGAAATTTCTAATTTAATTGACCTTTAACATAATTAAAGTTCTGTAATAATTTCATTTCTTAGAAGAAATGCTCTTGTGTCAATGACGTTTCAAGTAAGAAGTCTAAAGTGTAAAGGAGTGTCTGTCCCACAAATTACAGCTGTAATTGACTGCAGACGGATCTTCCTCCAGTATTTATTCTTGCAGCTGGAACGTGGGGCTATATTGGATCCGTTCGTAGTTTAGCTAACAAATCAGGGTTCGTGAGGTTTGGCTGACGCAAGTTCCACTTTATCTCATCTACTTTAATCTTAGCGAACTGTTAACATTTCACCTGGCAAACTCCTCTCCCACCCAAACCAACAGCAGGAAGCAACGAAACCTCGCGAATGAACCAGCTGGCGCAGTGACTTCAGGCCAAGTGTGCGGAGTTACTCGGTTTGGAGCTATCCTGGCAATGGATGCGTGTGTTTAATTGCTTCTCCAAGCCAGCACTCTCAAATACCCGAGGTTTTTCACTGCCCTTTAGTCACGTTTCTGTCCTTGCCACTTGCTACCAAGGTGACCTCTCCATCCCGTCTCTCGTATGCCTCTTTGGGATGGGAGGATTCCGTTTACTGTTTCTAATGTACAAAATCCACTGAAATTAATTTCTGTCACATACCGGCTCACAGTCTTCCCTAATCTTTAGCGGATCGAGGAAATCCTTATTTACACAGAAACAGCTCAAAGCAACTCATCGAGTATTTTAAAATCGGAGTGTCCTACTGGATGCACTGCTTTCCCGGGTGTCGCTTTGCATTCTGTAATTATTTCTGCAGCTTCCCTCCAAAAGCGCTCTTAGGATTTAAGGGCATCAAGAGGTATCATCTCAGCTCCACATATTTTTCAAATTGTAAGCCTGAAGTGAAAACAGAGCTAACTTTCCTGAAATTCTGTCTAAATCTAAAGGAAACAAACTCCGCCTGTCAAGCCTCGTCCTTATGGGAGTCTGAATATTTTTCTGCACGTGCATGTCTTTGTGTTACACCTCCGCTTGGCTGTGTGCAAAGTTCTTAAAAGGATGTAACCTTTCTGAGAGCTTTCGGGGCCCAGGGGTGTATTCTCACAGGCTTATCCTCCCGTCCGTCTCCCCTTCGCGTTCGGGGCCCACAGCTGAGGTCAGGCAGCTGCGACTTGGTTGCCTTTCTCAAGTTCCCCTGTTTGCTCTTGAGAATCTGTTGTGGTTACAGCCATCAGTCCAACGCAGCGGCCGCCGTGGCACCGACAGCTATTACACAGTCAGAGAATGTGCAAAATGTCATAATGTGGCTTTATTGTATCTGCTCCAGGGAGGAGCTGTCTTCCCAGGTGAGGGTTTTGGCCTGTGCTGCCATTCCTGGTTTGAAAAGATTAGGTTTTTTTGTTCAAAGACAGCACAAAAATGAAAACGTGAATAGAATATGAGGCTGGAGAAGAGTAACCTGTATTTGGCTTAATGTTTTTACTTCATGCAGAACTTGTAGTTTCAGCAGTCATAGTCTTCAAAGAGGATGTGGTTTATGTTCATGCTATTCAAATGTCTCAAAACCCCAGTAACACTCAATCTCTTTCTCTGCCTGGGTTTTAAATGTTAAACCGAATTTCTGTTTTCTTCGTGTTTAACAACTACGAGCAAGGATTAGTTTTACAAGGACGGGGACGCAGCCTTTGTCCAGCCGAGGGTTGTGTTTGCAGCGGTGGCGGACTGAGAACGTACCTGGTCCGTGTAAGGGCGAGGCCGATGGCTCGCCCAGGCTCTCCGGGTGACGACAGCGGCCCGGTGGCTGCAAGGACGGTGCTTTCCCCGCAGAAACAGGGCGCCCAGGCATGAAGCTACATCATTTCATTTTTGTATGCTTCACTCATGGTCCTTCAACCTGGGAATAATCTCAAATAGCTCAGTATCCCTAGTTTTTATTGTGTCCTTAACCGTTTTCTTTACTTCCCTGAATCCCATCAAATTTTGCTGATGCTGTGAGACAGTCAATGTGAATACGCTGTAAGAATTTTAGCTACATCATCTTTCCATCTTCACACATCACATCATCTTGCTGCCCATCTTCATGTACCCGCCAGCCGTAATGGATCCCTTTCCTGAGATGACGCAATTCATTTAGATTCCTACACGTTCTATGCATGTCTTGGGTTTTTTTCCTCCAAAAATGTACTTAATCCTTTTGTGACGTTTCACTTAATATTTTTGGTCTTTTGTTCTCTGGGTGATATTTCTCTGAATTTCCACCAATTCTCTCTGCTCTTAACTGAACTAAATATTTAATATGTTACTGTTTCCTGCCTTCCAGTCTATCACTAAGCCCTAAAATGCTCCCCACTTAGTACGTGACCTTGCAGCATTTTTGCTGATTTCTTGCCTGATTACCATTTGATTCTGTTCTTTGCCTTCTGTCCCATCCAGCATCAGAGTTGTGCCAATTCTTTGTTTTTTAAACAATAGCCAAATAATTTTTAGAAGCCTTTTGTTGAAAATCTCTGGAAGTGTGGGTGAACTCTTAGCAACAAACTTTCATTTCTTCCAGTTCTCTTTATCGATGCATTCAAAGAATTCTAATGGGTTTGTGAGATCTGCTTTTCCTCTCCAGGTGCTGATCAGGCTATCACCTTTCCAGCGTCATCTTATTCTTCTTGAGCTGCAATTTCAACCAAATTGAGAGACAAATGCAAATTCACAAACATTCTTACTGCTCTTTCAAAGATACAGATACAGCCTTTGCAGGTCTTGGTATAACGTCGGCGGCGGGGGGGTTGCCTTTTAAGTGGTAGTTCTGCTTGTGTGCCTGTGCGTGTATCATGTGCATGTATCATCTGGGTATGGTAATCTTGTCAGTGACTTTTAAATTACCAGTTTCTTACCATACCTTTTTATTGTTGTTGTTTTTTAATGATATTTCTGGTATAACCTCATCTCCGTGGTGTATGCCTTCTAAAAAACTTGCTCATTTAATGTCCATGCCACATGTGAGAATTTTACTTTTTGTAGTTTGTTGTTACTAATTCTGTGCGTTATATTGAAACGTTGCTTTCTGGTGTTTCCTGTCACTGTGTTATTTTCGGGAGCTTCCCTTCTCTGTGGATACTGAGCAGGATCACACCGTGGCTGTTGTTAACGAAGAACTGTTGTCGTTATCTCTTAACTGCGTTCTGTTGCAGAAGGATGCTAGTTTAGCCTCATGTATTCTAGAACTAATTGCTTCAGGAAGCAATAATTCAAATAGTTTACATGTGAATCTGTTTATTTTCCTTTGTGGTAGAGGTTCCTCTCGCCCCGGGATCAAACATTCTTTTACTCTTCGTTTTGTTTCCCTGATCTTCGAGTGGGCATTATTACCTACACAAATCGATGTGCACGTATAGATACAGACCCTGAGTTTGCTAACTTATGTTATTTTCCTCTTAACTGGCTGCCTCCATACCCAGTCTCACAGATTCACCTTTAGAGTTCATTGCAGTGCGGCCGTATCTCATGGACGTTCTTGGCTATGCCTGCATAGTGTTTGTGTTGTTACGGCCGTCGCGCAATGCAAGGCATTCCAATTAACGTCACTTTGCTTTTGTCCTTTTTTTATTGCACTGTTTCAGTCTCGGCAGCTAAAGAGCTTTGACTAGCCCCAGTGTGCTGCTTACCTGGCTTTTCATATAGGTACACGCGGTGGGTTAACCTTGGCTGCTGGCCAGCACAGCGCACGTTCGCCGAGACAACAGAAGCAAATCCATGACTACGAGAGGCTGGAACCCAATGCTTTCCCTGGCTGGCCACGTTTCCCGCTGCTGCCAGAGCAGAGTAGTTTGAGAAACCCGTGCCCAAGAGGTAGTAGTATTTGAGCTACCTGGCCAGCTGTTACTGAATTCCCGTCCCCGGTTTGTTGGGTGTAACGAGATCATTTAAAAGTCTAAATCACCTGAAACTAGAAGCCTTGCTTTAGGACTCTGCGTGGCTAGGACTAGATTTCTTTGAGCGTCTGGGCTCATCCACTGAGTCTATGTGTTCATTTACTGGGATATCCTATATATTCCCATATTTCTTTTTAGAAAGGAGCAAGTGATGTTCCACTTCCTTTGCATGTCATTTATCTCCCCGCTTTTGCGTGGGATTCAGATTTAATCTGATCAGAAACTGCTATCAATTAGGTGTCTGACCACAGATTAAGATGACCATTGCCTGTGCCTGTATTTCCACTTAGATTTGAATTGGCTAAACCTGTGTGAACCTGAAGCTTTTTCTAAAGCTGCGGTGTTGTTTGATAGCAGCTCTTTATAAGAATAAGAAAAAAGAGATGGACAGGAGATGGAAAATCTGAAGCTGGTCACAGGAACTGCTGTTGGCTTTCAGAGGAAAACAGCTGCCTTGGTGGTGGGGAGGAAAGAGAAATGATTCTTCATGCAAAAACTAACATTTGCTAGAGGTGCGATTTTCATGGGCCTCACGAGATGATCTGAAACGATGAGGACTGGCTAACGTGCTGCAGGCAAATGTATAAAGATCGGCTTATGTATATGTTGTGTTTGGTTTTTTTCTTGTAGTGTCATCTAGACTGTCACAGACGTCCTCCCCTCAGTCAGGCTGCCCGTCGCCTTCCATCCAGACAGGCAAAGTCATCTCCTCGTCCCAGAAGCACAGCAAGAAGGCGCTCAAACAGGTAAGTAGCCTAGTCCAGAACCTAGTTTGGGGATCGTTGCAGTAATTTTATTTCTCTGGTAAATCGTCTTTCTCGGTGAAACTGCAGTCTGCAGGGAAGTAATTCAGGACTTCCTGGCTGTCTCATAATAAACAGGGTTTTGCTGAAACATCCCTCTCTCTTAAAGGCGGTTCTGAATATTGTGCTATTTAGTTCTTTGCCTTTTCCCTAAATAAGCATGTGGAATTTTTTTCATTATTATTTTAAAGAACGGCTGTAAGATGTTACTTCTTTTCACCCAACCTTTCAGTGAATGTGCTTAGCTTTCTACAGTCTGTTTTAGCAAACGGAAGGTCTTTTTGGGAAAAGAATTAAATCCACTGACTTCTTCCCCTCGTTAGTGGCATACGTTCCCTTCCAAGGAATTCTGTGGGTGCGGTGTGTATGCGTATATGGAGGGAAGAAGGGGAAGGAGAGCACGCTGACCTTGCAGTGTTATGAGAGAAAGAGGAGGACTGATTATTTTCCATGCTTGGGGAATGACTGCTGTGTAGATGGTGTTAATTGTGTGCACACAGGATGGAATGGGTAAGCGTACTTCAAATGATTTGTTTCTCCTAATGAAAAATGCAAGACGAATTAGTCCCTGGAGTGTCTTATTTGCAGGTGTTTCCCCAACTGCATTACTTAGTTTTCCATGACCCTTAGAAAGGAAATGCTTTATCAGGGTTAGATTTACTTCTTAGTAGAGTAAAAATCTGTAAGGAGTTGTGAGTCAAGTTGCAGAGGAGGTGCTAGTCCAGGGATTACGGAAGCTTGTCGCAGACAGATGAAATCATGATGCGTTCCAGATAGGATTTACCTTTTCCAGCCCAGCCTGTTTTCCTGACTTTCTCCAGCTGAGAAGCAACACTTGGGACGGCATTCAGCTAACAGAGATGCCTGTGGTCTTGGGAAAAGGATCTGCAGTGAGAGAGAAGGATCTAATTAGGGCGTATTATTGAGGAGAATATTTCAGGGGAAGATAAGGCAACTGGATAAACTGGAGCTTTGTTTCCAGCCAGAGAGAGTTGAGTTGCTGTCAAAATGAGATGGCAGCTTTAGGGAATCTTCTCTCTCCTTTCTTTTCCCACTTGGCTGGTTCTCGACAGAAGCGTCAGTGTTACTGTGATGTTGCTTGCCGCTGATAGCCGCAATAGAGAAGCGAGGTTGTGTTGTCAGTTTAGGCAGATTTTCTTCTGAAGTTCAGAGTCAAGATTCCACTTTCATTTGAATCCTCAGAAAATTACGTCTCACTAATTCAGCAAGATACTAATCACACTCCTTGCTTTCCCTTCCTCATCCCTCTTTAAGCCTGGCTGGCAATCGTTTCTCTCCAACATCTGCAAAGGCTCTGTCTTTTAAGAGAGGGATCAAACAGACTCAGGGTTGGTTATAAGCAGTCCTCTTTCCCGCCTCATGCTCAGCAGCTCATTTTCTCTGGTCCATAGGTCCCTATTCCACATAATCACAGGTTGGAAGGGACCTCTGGGCAAACCCACGCTCCATTTCCAAACCTACACTATTTCCAAACCTACGCTCCGTCTGCTTTTCTCCTCTCTTCCCAGCCTCTGTCCTCACATGCCTAATAATTTTCTACTTTTCATCTCTGAATCCCCCAAGCTCCTGCTCCCACCAGCCTCCCCCCACCTTTATATTCATTCCTCTCTGTCCCTGCCCTCTCCCTCCTCCATCCCCCAGCTCCCTTGTTCTGAGACGTCTGCTTCCCAAGCATCCTTGCTCCAGCGCTGTCGCTGAATGTAATGAGATGTGTCAGAGCCAGTGAGTTCCAAAATCAAGACAGTGTTCTCAGTTTTGCTGTTAATCTCGTTGGTCTGAGGAAAAAAACTCAGAAACCCTGAAAGAGAAATGAGGAACCACGTGGAGGCCTTGATGCCTGCATTGCATACCTGTTTGTACTTAACAGTTCTGCAGCTCTCTGCAGGGCAAGAAGCTGTTCCTGATGGTCATCATCTTCCATGGCAACAGCTCTCCTCCCTGAACTCAACTCTTGTGGCCCAGAGCAGGGCATCAAATTGTAGCGTAGTGAACACCTTGCCTTCTAGGCACACAGGAAAAAAAGGTGTGGCCAAAGAACACCCTAACTGTTCAATCCTTCTAACTTACCTGCCCGAAGGTTGCTTGAGCTTTGGCTCAAATTAAGAACGTTGCATGCCCAGTCCTTTCCTTAATTTTAGTTCCAGTGGAATTCTCCCACTTCGACCAAATATGACGTCTTCCACCTCTCCCTAAACACGGTTGCCACAGTGGTCAGAAAAAGTTATAAAAATCAGTTAAATGTGCAAAAATAGATAGCAGGAAGGAGACAGCAGTGTTACGAGTAGAGTAGTGGGAAAAATATAAGATATTGAGGGAAACAAGAATTAAAGAAAGCTTTCATATTTTTAATTATGTCTGCAGCCCAGATTATTTGCTAGCGTGCACTGGGGAAGACAGCTGGCTGGATTCAGCCCTCCTGTTTTAAGCACTAAGTAATTATAACATTAGTGGAGGGAAGAGAGAGCAGGTTTCTAAGTGAGAACTTTTAACCCTGGAACACCACGCTGCCGCTATACTGACACGAAGTATCGGGTCCTTTAAGTAATAAGGATCAGGATTTAGTTCATAAACACATCAGAGAGAAAACTAAAATACAGCCAAATAACATGGTGTGTAGTGGTGTGCCGTCACCACGCTGTATAGTAAATAAGCAGATGGCTGCATTCCATTCCACCATTTGGAAAAGTCCCGAGTGAGAGACTTGCAATATCTGAATCTAAGTTGGCAGTGCTCATCTTGCTGGAAAGATGAAACAATCATTGGGAGAAACCCCCTTTGTTACAGTGAGTGTGTGCTGGTACGAAGAACCACCACACTGGGACTCTGAAATTTATGATGCAGATCCAGAAAGATGGGTGGTTGCTCACCCGTTGCTGGAAAATGCAGATACTACTCTTAATTCTTTCCTCTGATCCTCTCCAATCCACTGGCCTTCATCTCATCCTTACCTAGCTTGAGCGGCCATCCCAGTGCCATCAGAATTCACAGAAACCCAGACTGGTTGGGGTTGGAAGGAACCTTTGGGGTCCCTCTGCTCCAACCCCCTTGCTCAAGCCGGGTGACCCAGAGCCAGTTGCCCAGGACCGCGTCCAGGCAGCTTCTGAATATCTCCAAGGAGGGAGCCTCCACAGCTTCTCTGAGCAACCCACGCCAGCACTTGGTCACCCTCACA
>VZTL01067104.1:41462-52263 GCA_013400535.1 Scopus umbretta | reverse complement strand
ATGAACCTGATCTTCTCTTACAGAAGAGAAGGGGGGGACTTTGCTCCCTGTCTTGCAGTCCATCCACTCGAGAGGTGTGGGAAGTGAGGTTGCCCGTGAAGACTGAAGCAAAGATATTATTGAATACCTCAGCCTTCTCATCCATTATTACCAGTCTTGTTCATCAGAGGGGGTATGCTTTCTTTGACCTTCCTTTTCTGGCTGACATACCTGTAGAAGCCCTTATTATTCTTTGCATCCCTTGACAAGTTCAGCTCCAGAAGCACCTTGGCCTTCCTGACCTTATCCTTACACAACTGGGCAGTGTCCCTATACTCTTCCCAGGATGCATCAGATAAAGATCATGCGAATATAAGCACATGCATCCTTTATATTCCATGCATATGTGTACAGACAACAGTCTAGTGTAGGGATCAAGAGATCTTTCTACAAGCCTTGCTTCCATCCTGCCATATTCATGATCTGCATCTAAATACAGATCCATCTCAAGCACTGTCTAAAGATATATTTGTTTCAAAAAGCCAGGTAGGTCTAAAGCCTCATATTTCTGCAATCTTCCTGAATTTGCTGAATTAGGAAGTAATTGCCCCTTAATACTTAATATTATATTTAATACTTAATAAGCCAGTCTTGCTCTCCAACCTTGGAGGTTGTAAGCAGGTACTTCTAACTTTAGCAGAATGAAGAAACATCAGCAGCTTTTGTGCTACATCACATGTTCCTCCTTCTTCCCCAGGGTGGAAGGTGATGCCACTGGTCACTGCACTGGGGTGGCATGCTTGGTTTTCTCCCCAAAATAGCCACTGGAGCTAGAATTTCCCCTGCATCTTTGCTGTCTCACTGAAGTGCAGAACTGGGGTCTAGCCCATTTAAGAATTTAGCCTGAACATCAAATATTTTTGAAAATTTGTCTCACAGTGTATTAGCATTGTAATATGTCAGTGCTGGATATTTATACTGCTGTTAAATCCCTTATTTTTGTTCCTGTTTGAAGTAATGATAGTAAAGCATACAAGATCTGACCATTACATATTAATGAATAACAACTGTAAAAAAACTGCAAAGACCTATCAGGAACTCCATTTAACTTCAGAAGCTGTAACAATGCTGGGTTAGCACTTTTTACCTTGAATGGTGCAATGATAGCAGAAAACCTTCCTAACAAGTTATCTAGGGTCAGTCTTAATGGTACCATAAAATTTCTTCATCATGAGGAAATTTTTGCCTTGTGAGAGCTATGCGAGTTTGCTGTAAGTGCATTAATACATCTGAGTATCTAATGAAAATAACTTAGCAAGAAGTACATATTTGCCCAAAGGTAACACAAAGTCTTAAATTACTCACTAATCTGATAAAACCCTCTTATTTCAAAGAAACATTTTAGAATAGAGGAATAAATACATATAAAGCACCAGAATATCCATTTGTATATACACTGAAAATATATATTTATATGTATAGATTATGTGCACGCCCCCTTGATAAGTTTGAACTGACTTTTGCACTTCAAGACGGATTTAGCTACATTGCTGTGTATGAAGAACACTGCTCAGTCTCCTAATATTGATGCCCTTATGCTTTCAGAACATAATCAATATTTCCATGTATTTACAAGTAAACTCATTAATTAGTTTCTAAATTAAAATATAATTTGAAATGGATCATTCAGTAAATTTAGCATCTCACAATCGCCGGTTGCCTTGTCCCAACCAATTTTAATAACATAACAATGAATAGACTTTGCACTTCCAATATAATTAACATTCAGATGCCTTCTGTTATGTCTACCTGGCTAGAATGAAACAGTCGCTTTCTTTCCATTACTCTCCATTTCTAAAGGTTTATTTTTCAATACGGGACTACTAAAAATCAGACTAAAAACAATTTCAGTCTCTCTAGATTAACTCAGAAAGAAGTGGTCATTTTGTAACAGGTATCTTAAGAGAGGATAATGATTGCATGTTAGTTAAGGACAGTCTGATTAAAAACAATGGCAGAAAGATGCTGTTATAAAAACAGGAGCTTCTCTCAAGCTTCCAGAGGATGGGGGGTGGGAAGCATCAGCCTCTGCAGAGATAGATATTCAGCTACACATCAAAAAGATTATTATATATTTTATTGTTAATTCTTAATCTTTGTCATAAAAATAAAACTATGGATGACAGGATTTAGTGTAGAAATTAGGTACAAAGACACCATGCACTGTACTGCAGTCTAGTGTCCATGAATATAGGAGCCTTTCATTTCTTACCTTATCTCCCTTTCAGCATATCTTTAAGTGAAGCCTTTTATCAAAAGCACAGATGGTGCAATGAGGTTGTGACTGGGGTTCTGCTTTGATACAACTGCTGACAGTCACAATTTGAAAGCTAACTAGTGCATTAGAGGATCCTAAAATCTGTAAAAGTTTTTTGTCTCTAGAACAGTAGCCTTTGCTAGTTGCACAAAGAAAAAATCTCAGTAGGAAGAGTGGAAGGCTTTCACTTTTGGAAAAATACACTGAAGACCATATTCAATGATCCCTCCATCAGTTGTCTCTGTAAACAAATGGACATTAAGAAGTTCATTACACCTTAATGGCTGAACACTGATGAGAATGTCGTACACTGTAAAAGGCAAGGGGCATCTTCCCAACAGCAGGTAGCATTTATTTCTGTCACCAAGACAGAGGTATTTCAGCCACCATATTTCTTACTGAAGATATTTTCTCACTTTAATTTCTATAAAGCCGGGACACTGGGATGTAGCAAAAGCAGGAATTACTGTTATTATTTTAGAAACCTATGGTGGAAGATATCTTTGTATTTACACAGAGAACACTGGAGATGCTAACAAGGCCAAACCTGAAGGATTTTCCAGATGTTTGACTAATAGCTCTGTTTCTTTCTTTTTTAAAGAAAATTAAATGTTAAATTCCTCCTTTTCTCCCTCTACTGAAAACAAAATTAATAAATTAAACACTAATTCCCATCACTCATAATTCCGAAAAGGAAGGTTAAGAGGAACAGAAGTAGAGTTACAAGCTTACATGAGCAGTTAGGACTCATGGGCTTTCCAGCTGACACATAATCCACCTAAATACCCCCAAATACTAAATAGATCTGTTCAAGCTTTGGAGGAGTCAGACTTGAGCTGAGAGCTCACAATGTTTAAGCCATAAAGCTGTCTCTGGGACCATAGGTCCACTTGACTCTCTCCAGCACGCTGCAAATTCCATCAAATGAAGTTTCCAACTAGAATTTCTGAGGTTGGATTTGGATAATTCAGAGAGGCCAAGTTCACCATTCTGTGGATGCTCTTTGTAGCTCTAATCCCTCCAAACCAATCTGAGCTCATTTTCAATTTCATGGGTCCAACTGGCTCATACAGCTCAGCTTTAGGAAAGTCTGTGAGGTTGAAAATTGCCATTCTGCTGAATGCCTGCAAGTATAACAATATATGTATATTTCTATCTTTCTGCAGAGAGATGTTACTCACATATATTCTTTGCATATCTGCCAACCTGTAAACCATAAACAATGATTTTTTTGTGCCAAGGAATTCATTCTACCATTTCTTTAAAAAAATATATATTTTATATTTAGATATAGCTCCACAATAAATAGAAGCCAACATTCAGTAAGCGTAAAATAAAATATGAGGCTGAAAAGAAAACAATACAATTAATTTTTTATTGCTTATTCATACTCCTCTATCCATCAGTTACTACACTGGTAACTTTTCCTTATCAGCTGATAAGTCTCCAAAGAAAAGTCAACCATATTTTTTTTATTCATGTAAAAGTCCACTGTCTACCAATGATATTTCCCTCTGTTTAACATTTAGAGAGTGCTGTAAATATTCTGTTTTATATGACATTAACAAGTTTTAAAAGTTTTCTTTTAAAACTGAAGGCCAAATTTATCTTTCAGTGTACTTTTGAAACAGGTTTGATCATGTGATTGCATTGCTTGCATGCTGCCTAGTATCATTCCCATTCTTCCCTCCACTCTGCACAGAACTGAAAAATTCCTCCTGCCCACTGGGACAGAGCTCTCAAACTTTTATGGGCCTACAAGTTTCATAGACAAGGGCAGGTAGGTAGAATCCAAGCCACTGCTCGTATTGAGGAAAACACAGGTAAAAGTCAGATGTTGTCTGTTCTTTCAGGTAGTGGCCAAGTAGCCAAGCAGTGCATGCAGTGCTCCCAGCTAGCCCCAAGCACATCTCTTCCTTACCTGCTGGGAGCACCAGAGAGGACAGAGGGCACTTTGGGGATGAGGCAAGCAGACAGAGGATAAAAGAAGAAAACCAGAGCAAAACCATTCTCCTCTTCAGGGACTAATGAATTTGTGGCAATAATGAACACTTTAGGCTCAAACTTTCTATGTCTGAGTTAGCACAGGTGCTGTTGGAAAGCACAGAGTACTTTTAAATTAAAAAACCCCAACAAGTAGGAATTAGTTCATATTTTGCAAGGGTGGGGTGTCTAACCCTGATCTCTTCTCAGGAAGGAGATGAGAGTACTGGCCCCTTGCAATTCTGCCTTTCCCCTGTGCTGTTCCACCATGTCTGCAGTCACCGATCACAGGTCTCAGCCCTGGGTCTAGACCTCTTGGACATCTGTCAAGTACAGCCCACACCTCTCATTGCACTTTCTCTGTGTGTATCCTCTAAACTGCAGCAGACACATCCGAGACATTTTCTGCACCTTATCTTGCTCACATCCAGTCTTCAGAAACTGCCAGGGTGCAGGACTTAGGGTTTCTAAAGGCTAATCTTCCCATGATGACTTGTCAGAAAACTATGGATCACGGGCTTAGCAAAGAGTCCTTCAGTCACGTCACAGTCTCAAGGCAACCAGACGATTACAGATATCTGAAAAATGTGTAATCTGTCTTCAAGTACACATCGGTCTTACTTCAGTGCCTCCTCCTGCCTTGCGACAGCCCAGTAAAGCCCATACTAGTTGGATCCAGCAATCACAGTCTCAGCCTAGTCTTCAAACCACCAGTTCTTGACACAATCCCTTCCACAAGCCTGCTAGGGTTACTTTATTGTTTATGAATGTGACATTCTTGTTTTTAATTTTGAAATTAGTTTGCCTGCAGGCAGGCAATAGACACTTCCACACTAACAATTTGGATGCTATCTACACGTTTACTGAGAAGCAACTTACCCTGAGACATGCTCTTCCTTCCTTTTGTTTTTCCTGACAGCTCCCAAATTAAACTAAATATTCTGGGAACCAGATCAACATAGAATTCATGAACTAGGATGCAACAACTCCAATTTGGTCAAAAAACTGGAGCTTAAAATTTAGTTGCAAATGAATACCTTTAAGAATCAGTCTTATTACAAGCAAGGCAAAAAATGCACCTTTCAAAAAAGGAAATAGAAGCCAGCTAACAAAGGCAACACAGAAAATTTAATTCATTTTAATATTTATCTTGAATTTCAAAGAAGAGACTCCTTTCCAAATCAGGCCAGAACAGGAGAGAAGGCTAATGCCATATAATTATATTTCTAATACTTTTAGTGGACATTTATGACTTCAGCTATTATAATTGTTTTTGAAAAAGAATCTTTTCACTCTGACAGCCAAGTTGTTTGAAACTTGAAGGGAAGCCATTGACTTCAACATCAGCCTCTTATCCTAGGGATATTTCTCATATCACAATGTCAATATTATACAAAAAAGGAGTGGAAGAAGGTGGTGTTATAAGAGAAGAATCTGAGTTCAAATATTAAAAGAATAAATTCTAGTAACTGTAAAAAGTTTGAATAAAGGAATGTTGAGAGCAATCTTCCATGTGCTGATAGGAAAATCAAACTTCCTAAGAGACAAGAACAGCTTCTTTATAGTCAGCATCTATAAAGGTCCTACTCCCAAAATCTAGTGGACTACTGTGCATTTTCAAGCTTACACCCAGTTTTCAGGTGTCCGGAGCAGACCAGGTCAACACTCAGACTCTTTAGTGGATAAAAACTCTCAATATCTTTGTTTCAGTCTGCTTAAGAGAAAGAGTTTTATATTAAAAGAAAATTCTAGAGAATAGAGCTTGTAAAATTTTCATTTTTGAAATTCTGAATATATTACAAGTCCCCACAGTTTTGTTCAGAAATGGATTCTAATTATTTCTGTGTTGTAAGAGTACATTGTGAGATGATAACTGAAATTTTCCTATTTTTATATCTTTAAAGCCAGCCACTACTTAGTGTTAAACATAATGCTGTGTATTTTTTTTTCTGTTTAAAAGTATTTTCTGTCTGTATAGTAATGAAGCACGTTAATATAAGAGGAGACAACCAACTTGGATCTGCAAAGTAAACGCCTGAAATCCTTAAATAGGACTTAACCATGCCATCAGGCTTGGCCATATCAGTAATAAAAATATTATCACAATATAATGAAAAAAATATTATCAAGTTGTGTGAAATAACAGTATTATGGTATGCTAACAGAACTAAGATATTAAAATATCAACAACTGCACACCTTTTCAAATGTTGTTAAGTGTTTGGCTGGATAGAGTTCACTAAAAATCAAAATAGTGTGGTATTAATCTACAAATTCCCACCGCAGCTACTGTCCCTGTATTTTTAAGAGATGTTGGACAATGATTCATTTATCCCGGATTTACTGTCCATACCTCAGTCATTTTCCTGTGAAAGCCCCAGGTTTGCTGCTTGTAAGGAGAGATGTTAGGGACACTAAGTTGCAATCCGTATGGGCAAACCTGCCTGTACGGTGCAGCTGGTAGGAGCAGAGCGGGCACTCAGCTCCATGCTGGTGACTGCCATGGACTTGGTTGTACAGCCAGGCAACAGCCAAGCTCATCAAACAGTGACAGTACCACTGCAGCTTCCTGTATTTCTCTGGACTGCTGCTTTGTGCTTGTTGCAGCGTCGTTTGACAAATGTTTTTCCTCTGTGACAATTTCTCTCATTGCAAAGCAGGGGCAGACCGGTCTCTCCTAATTCACTGCTAGTGGTGGAAAGTTGAGGCGCTCTCCTCATAAACCACCTAGTAACAGTAATTCATTAACACCTGACCAGATCTCTTCCTATCTCCACCTCTAAAGCATAAACTCTTTTGATGGATTTTATTAGGTGCTGTAAACTTGCCCAATTTTCATTTCCCCCCTGTGTTCAGTGTTCTGCAGCATTTCACCTTTCCGGGGGAGGGGAGAAAGGGGAGCGCAGTATAATGCGGTTTGATTTAAATTATTACCCTGGTGCATGGTTTCTTTGAGATGCTATTTTCCCTGCCTGTTCTAACTGCTGAGCACAATCGTTACAGCTCAATTATTAAAGAGATTCTAAAAATAGTGCCATGCAAAGCTGTCTACAAAGAAAAATCATTCAAACACAGCAAGAGACATAGCCCGGGCAGTGAGCTTTCACCACTTTTAGCTTCTTAATTTTTTTTTTTTTTCTTTCCTTTCTACCTGTTGCTCTCTTCCCTCTACCGTTCCATTCTTTCCTTCAGCAACAATAAGTAAGAGGGACCTGCAGGACCTTCTCTCTGCTACCCTAGAAATCTGCATTAGCCTATACACACATTGATGCAATAAAGCATTTCCTTTTTAGTAAATGCCAACGTTCACTAATTCTCATTTCGAGAGAATCACGAACCTGCATGCACAGGAGTATAGCCAAAGTAAAATAAATAAATAAATGCAAGTGCTAGTAGTTCTAGTTGTGAGTCTTTTCATGCACTTTTCAGCGAAGCTCAAAACAAGGGCATGGTTAACCATCTGGAAGCCTCAGAACTAACGTTTCCCTGCCAGGGATTTTCACAAGGCTGTGATTCACTTGATGATTCCCATTTGGGAAAGCATTTAAGGTTACAGTCAAATCTCTAATTAAGCACAGGTAAGCACTCCCCTCAAGGAAGGTCTCTCTTATTTTGAATCACTAGGTAGGAGGGGAGGTAGGAGGGAATGTGACTAGGATATCCAAGAAGGTTCATCTTATAGCCGATGTGGGCATCCTAAATCCTAGCTACTTTTTCTAAAGATATTTTTAAGGATATAAAAGGAAATTAAGGCTGATGCAAAATAGTGGTATGCTAACCTCTTTTTTGGTTTTAAAAGTTTCCCAAATTATTTTAGAACAAACAATAGCAATTACATCTAGATGTAGAGTTGTGAGAAGGAGGAAAGACAGAAGAGGAGTGAGAGACAGGAGAAAAAAGCTAAAGGCTTTTTGGCTCCACTGCGAAGCCTGGATGGATACGCAGTGTGTGTACGTGTGCCTCTCGCTCCAAGGCAGAGGCCATGTGACTGTTTCTGCCAGCCCCAGCAGGAGCCTTTTAAGCGGGAGACTGGTGGGATCACACCAATTTCACCTGGCTAGAGGCATCTCTGGTTGGAAAGAAAATATCTTCCTCCCCCTTCCCATCTATATCAGTTCCACATCCCATTAACATTCAGACTAAATCTGCAGCTATAACCTCTCCATCAGGCTACACTTTGCAGGAACAGTTCTACTGCCGAAGCTGCGAGGACTGCAAAAGTGTCGAGGGACTTCGCCTGAAAATTAAAATCCATGGGCTATCAGCTTAGACGTTGCACGGTGCATGCAGGACATAACAGCAAGGAGCGAATATACATCTTGCAATACTGACAGCTCTGAACCATTTTACTCTGCCTTTCACAGTGAGCTTAGGTGGCCACACACCTTTTTCATGTGCCCTGTCATATTCAAGAAGGGTGTTAACTGCTAATGCCAACAGCGTGAAGTGGTTCAGGAATATTTCTGCCAGCTTTTGCAGAAGAGCAACCTATTTAAGGAGCATACGATCCTGGAGACTGTATCTCCTGCTGTCTCTGAAGTACACACAAACAGATGAATGGTCATGCATATCCCTTAGGAAATTAATGTCCACGATCATTCTGAGCTAGACACTAGTAATTGAATACATACGTCTCCAAAGCAGAATACAGAAAAATATAGGCTCTCTGAAAGTTGCTCAGGTATCATCACTGAATCCTTACCAGGTTCTAAGACCAATTTCAGCTCTCTAGCCTAATATAAAACCACATGAAAAACAACCATTTACCAGAGGAAAATATATTTCACTTTCAAACAAACTGGTGATTTGGGATATGTGGTTGCCAGCAGGAAGAATACCTGAGTTCATCAGTGTTACAAACTGAATTTCAGGTGATTTTTTTTTAATCAGAAAAGAAATAAAAAGAGCAGAATAATATTTTTTCTGTGGTCAATTACACATGAGATGTTTTGATCAGACTAATTGCTGCACAATGGTCTCTAAGCACTCCGTTAATAGAAATGACCACTTACATGAGAAGAAATTGGAGAGTAAACTAAGTTTCTATATAGCCTACATACTTTAAGTTCAGCAGGTGACCTACACGATAGAAGCAAAGCATTGAAGAACGGAAATTTAATTCCTCTCAAGAGCATCCAAAGGAACTTGTACAACACACTCACAACCACCAATACAACATGAACAGAGTCTCCCCATCAGGTTGGCTTTGTCTTAAAACATGATAAAAGTATTTCACTCAATTATTCCACCTTGAAGTGGAAAAAATATGCAAAAGAGCATTACAAGTAACTGAAAATATAACATCTGTGAAGTACTGCTGATTAATAAAAATAATAAAAATCAGATATAAAATACAGCATCCCTTTGTTAATTACAGATTGCTCTCCTTAATTAAAACACCATAACTAATTATTGGCACTTCCTTTAAAAAGGCAGAGTTTGCCGGAGGCACTGTAATTCCTTGCTATTGAGGTTTTCATCCATGCAATCCATACACAAATGGAAACAAGCGTTGGGAGCACCATTTGGCACGTGCTGAAAGCAGAGAGAGGGAGCTGATTTGACCAAGGCTGCGAGGAAAGCTGGTGGCAGAGTGGGGAGGGGGCAGAGGCAGGCAGCGCGGGCAGGGACGGATGGCTGCTAGTCAGCTGCTTATGCCGAGAGTGACGAGACATTTATGCTGGTTGTCGCACTGATAAACAAAGAGCAAAACACATTTTCTGCCTGGATGGCTTCAATGAGATCAGGGAAAAGGAAAATGCTCAACATGCCTCCACAAAGAGGGAGCTCAGTGAGTAGCACAATGTGCCGCAGCCACCGTGAGCAGCTCCAGCACTTGCTGTCAACCTCCTTGGAGACGCGCTGAAGGTCCCTTACATTTCAAAGGTGCAGAGCAGGCAGCAGGAGAATGGGGTTCATGACATCTCCCCCGTATTTACATAGCTAATACATTGCTGAATACCACCAGTTTCCCTTTTCTTGCCTGCCATTCAAGACCGGCCATTAAGCACTGAATGAACTAAGAGCAGCTAATCTGCAATACTTTTCACATGCCATAATTTAGTATGATTTGTTGAAAGTGGCCTTCTTTGACAGCCTCATTTACTGTGGAGATGTAATGCCTTTCAAATGTTTATTGTGAGCGAGGTAGCATCAGCCTTTGCCAATTTTATTATTGCGCTGCTGGAGGAACACAGATGTATCCTTCAGGTTTTATGAAACTCACAACGTTCTTGTCAATTTAAGGATGAAAGACCTAAACCAGCGACACTCCACCTGGGTATTTTATATGTGATCTATTCTATTTCTCATACTTCCTTTGGAGACTAAGTTTGAAATAAGAAAACAAAGCCAGGAATCACTCTCAAAGGGAAAAGCTGCCCTATCAAGCCCACACACATGATATGGAGCCTAATGTTCTGCCTCCATCCCTGCCCACAACCATGCCAAATTCCTCATGGTGGTCAGGAAAATTCCCCATGGTGGTCGGGGTGGGGTTTTTTGTTCTTTTTTTTTTTTTTTT
>VZTL01067104.1:19648-41436 GCA_013400535.1 Scopus umbretta | reverse complement strand
TTTTTTTTTTTTTTTAAACTGTCATTAATTCTAAAAGAAAATGAACTACAGAAAATGGACAGGTTTGTTTTGTTTTTTTTTAAACTGTTGTTATTTTTTGGCAACATTGCCACAGCTGCTGCAGACTGCTCTGGGAAAGGTGGAGCATGAGGAGCCAAATGCGGAGTTCGCTGCCTGCACCTGGGAACAGTTTAGCCGCAAAGAGCTGGATTCTTGTTCTGCTCGAGTGTGATACACCTGCATGGGACTCCCGATGGGGGAGCAGATGAACCACTCCAGTAAGAAATTTAAGGCTGCTGGGAGCCTTGCTTTGCCTGCCAAATTTTTGGGAGAGTTGTGCCGGCTCTCCAGGCAGCATGGTGGTGGGAGCATCAGCCTCTAAGCCTGCCTCTTCTCCTGCAATCCACTGCAGTTCTTTACTCACAGGCTGCTTTCCATGCAAGTTGAGCAATGCTGCATTACTCCTTTAATAAGCTATACAGAGATGGAGACTCTAGGAAGATTTCTTTTTTCTATAGCTCAGCTTCCAATTTACATATACCCCATTCTCACAACATGGTTAACAGGGGAATTTCACATTGCAGGATCACAGGCTAAAGGACTACAAAAACACCCCAAAACATGTCATCATTAGCTAATAGCTGTGATATTTTAGGCTGAACGAACTACTTGGCTGCTCATGTGTACAATACCGTAGAAAATACTTGACTACAATGAGGTCACTGAGAGCACTTTAGGCAAAAAGTAACCACAGCCTACAATGCTTGGCACAGCTGATACTACCTGGCTGCTTGCCGGTCTTTGTCAGACCAGGGAATTAAAGGTTTCTATATAGATCTTGGAATAAATTCATCCCGGCTGCAACATCAGGGATGAATTACATCTGGATTTTGCACATATCTGGTAAACTGGCACTCTAAAGTCTCCGCTTGCATTTAACATAATGTGGGTGCTTTCAATTTCCCAGGCTTTTTATTTTAAAAGGAAAAATAAAATTTTAAAAGCATTCAGGCACTTTACAGTGTGAATTTTCCTCTGCTTTCCCCCTCTTCTTTCTTTTTTTGAACAGATAACATCTATTTTAAAATATCCAGGCCAGAACTATGATCAGAAAACACAATTAAACACTGACTCAGACTGAGGCTTGTGCCAAATGGCAAACTGCCCCATATAAAGGTACTTTTAGTCTCTTTCTATTTATCTCTCTCTGCCTTGAAGTCTTTAGTATTAAAGAGCAATGAGATTTTGGGACAGCTGGGTAGCATGCTGGGAAAAAGGAGCAAAAGGACCATTTTATTTTCTTGGCATATCCTGGCTACAAACAGGTTTCCTACAATAGAAGAAGAACAAATGAGCAACTTCAGAGGAAAATGGACAGCTAAAGTCTTATATAAGGGACTATTTAGGTCTGAAAAAATCAAACTAATGTAAAAACAGCATCTGAAATAAAAAATGTGAGGGAAATTTAAGACAGAAAATGACTTCTCAATGTTAATACTTATCATGTCAGTCACAGCAACTTGCTTCTTGGTGGTATTTTAGTGCAATATTCCAAGCTATGGAAAAAATGAAGTTTCATTATAATGATGATTGCCAATTCTTTTCTTTATAGCACTACACCTGCCAGCTAACTACTGGGTAAGCTCAGGTGAGGACTCCAAGCTTATAAAACAAAATGAGCTTTTTACCTGGAGGTCTTTTTCTATGAGGTAGCAACTGCCTTACACCTGCTGACCACGGGGACATGGGCAGTCTTGCCATCACTTATGTCCTTTTCTCCAGACTCCAGAGTACCTCTTTCTTCAGCGATTGTTGCTGGGTCTCACATGCAGCCATGGACTGACTTGCAGGGTCAGAGGTATACCAAAACATTACTTGCCTTAGGGAAATGGGTTGATGCTTCCTTTTTACTGTAGCCTGCAAGACTTCATGTGGGATGACTTCTCACCATACACATTCTCACTCATGCCCTCTTGAGTCAGGTCAACTGATGGAGACTGCTGTAAATCTACAGTTGCTTTTGCTACCATATCCTTTGCTGTCCCTGAAACCATGGCTTTTCCAAATGACTAGTATCCCACTGCGACTGGGACTGTTGCCTTTAACCACTGAGCTTTAGTGAATACGGTGACAGCTTACGGCCACAGCCCTGCCAGCTTCAGTGCCTCCCGCAGGGCTGCAAGTGCCACATTCGTTACAGTCTCATAAACCACAACAGCTCTTTTTCTAACCATATTTTCATCAATGCCTAGAAACATCCCTGTATTCTGTTAGGCTGAGAAGGATCCCAACAACCGGTCTCTTTCCTCCTCTCTTGGAGAGATTTTGGGGTTTATGCTGTGTTTAGTTCCATTGCTATCCAGCAGCGAACAACAGTGCTCTTGCCTTTCAGCTGTGACAATCTCCAAATAATCCAAACCATCCTGTGGTTTTATCATCTGTCTGCATATACCCATTTGCCTTCCAGTAATTCTCTTGGCCATTACAAGTGCCTGGTAGCCCAAGCTCTTCCACATCACCCAGAGCTGCTCTTGGCAGTGTTTCATTTCCCCATCAATCATGCTCCCCCCTTTCATTGGGGTCTCACCCACCAGTCCACAATACTATGCCTCATGTACCCCATGATGAAGTGCAGCATGACTAGACTCAACATCTCTCAAACTTCAGAGAGAAAAGTGTTTCTACGCGGTGAGTTACACTACATCCAGACGGTTTCCCAGAACCTCCTTCAAGCTCTGAGATCCTTTTACTGAGCTCTGCATATGCTGTCCTCACCTCCCCAGCTGTAAACACGTTTTTCTGGGAATCTGTCATGCTCTTAACACTTTGCCAGTCTCCAGACTGGCAGATGCCAATGCTCACAGATTAGCACAAAAAGAGCAGAGACCTGGAGGCTAGAAGGTAGTTCTTGGTTTTCATCCTAATGTGCTGTGTACCTCCCATTGGGAAAATACATCACAAGGGTACTGGGAAATCATATTCTTCCTTGCATAGCATATGCTACTTAAATAAAATAAATAGGTAACAACCCCCATGTTGCATACCAAAAACGTGCCATATACAAACGTGACTCAGGGAGCCAAATGTTTAAAGCAAATATGCCATTAAAGGAGAACATCAGTCTGAGCTGAAGGGAAGCTGCTGGCTGGATGATAAAACCAGTCACGGTCCTTGTCTTCAAACTCAGCGTAGTCCTTGAATGTTAGGGTGAACTCTCGCCTTCACACGATGAAATCCTGAGCCTGGGTGGGCAGGGAGTGGGGAAGGGAGCTGTTGGGGCTGGGGAGGGAGTGGGAGGAACTGCAGTGCCTCTGAGTACTAGTAAAGTATAAAGATGTTAAAGGGCCATCAGCAGCTCACCGGCAGAATTCTGCATTTATTACAGCATAGCAAATTTTCAGAGATGAGCTCCTTTCATTTAGGTCTGCAGCTGCTTCTGACATCTCCCAGCTGAAAAGGGCTGAGCGTTCTCGCAATATTAAAAACTCAGCTTCTTTTCCTCTTGAAACTGTAGAGAGGAAGAACAAGAAAAAAATGAAATAAAATAAATAATCTGCTGCGTCCTGCCTGTTTACTCTCAGGCATAGGAGGACTGTATCAAATTTAACGTGGTGGAAAAACTGGAGCCAAAATATTTGTTTCTAGAATCTGTGCTCTCACTGAGTATATGTAAGCCTTATAAAATTGAATATGTGACTCTGATCTTTATGGTAATGCTGTGAGTCATCCACTAATGGTCAGTCTCCCCCGGTTGGAACTCATTATGTAGCGAGACTCATTATAAATAAATCCTTTTATCAGAAGAATTTAAATTCCCACTGCTTGTTCCAGGTGCCTAAACAGCCAGGGTCTAATTAACTAATGATGCTGGCCAAACTGCAAAAACAGTTTGTTTACCAGGTGATGACATTATACATACATGCAACATCCTCTGGCAACAAACTGTATATATAAAAGATCATGGCTTTAAAAGCTCATTTTCCATAGGCACAGGTCAGAAAATACACGGGCACCACATCTGTCATATAGCCAGCTAGTAAATGAGACTGCACTGTACAGCAACCTATATGTACACACAAAGGAACTAATGGATCAAAAGATGACTCTTGTCTCTACATCATGTCACTCCATTTTCACTGATGTGGGTTTACGGTTTGGCTCTGCAAGTACCTCCTCATTCATCAACACTTGTTGCATTTACAATCTTAATGCCACAGAAAGATGAAACTGAAGCAAACAACAACACTTTATCACACAGAAACATTAATATCTCTCTACTGGAAACAAATTGCACAAGGGCCCTGCCTGATGCCTCCAAGCAGAAGAATGCTTTGAATGAAACTAGGCAAGGCATGTGTCTAAAGAAATGTTTGATGCTGGATTATATGGTCTAACAGAATAATGCCACGCAAATTAAAATAGAGAGCCTGCTTCCTTTTTTTATAATAAATCCAAATGAATGGTATCTAAATAGATACCTATAGAAAAGATTAAGCTAAGTGGAAAACACTTTCAGCTACAATGTAAAAAAAGAAGCTCTGTGATCTACAAGCAATGTTAAGATGTGCTAGTCAACACCAAGTAACAGCTGCTTTTAAGGTTTAAAAAAAGAATCGATTAAATTAAGTATTTCAGCTATTGCAAAAAAGACCAAATGAAAGATGAAAACCAGCACTGTGTGCTATTGACATACCAGAGCAGAATACAGAAAATAAATTCAGAACTGAAAAGCCAGTAAAATAGGACATTAAGTGAATTTTTAGAATTCTGTGCCTTGAGAAAGTCAAGAGCATTTTTGTTCCTAGTTCAGAGTGAAAACAACACTTCAGCTTTTTTCTCTGAAATAAATGTGGAACATTCTTTTTTTCTCCCCTTCCCCTCCCCCCTAAATCTGGTATCTGTGTTAACAAAGGCAACAAGACCAGAATGAACCAAATCCCCCTATTTCTTCTCTCCTAGACCTAGTGCAGGTAGAGTAGGAAAACACAAAATGTTATGGTCCCCACTTCACCTGACCTATGCCTGGGTGACTCCGGACAAGCACTGTGTCCTCAGCCCTACTGGGAATGGTGAAAGGATAGGGAGAAGGCTGGAAGAAAGCAGTGAGGATAAAAAACAGGCTATCGAAACCACTGCAGTCACACTCTTTTTCACAAACCTGCTTTCCTCTGCTCCAGCAGTGCACTCATCGTACGGAATTTTGCAGATGAAGAGAAAGAGCATCTTAGTCTTTGATGTTACCCTCTCCTTCCATGTGAGAACCACATGACATGTAGGTACCAGGCAGGGCAGATCCTGACATCTGCATCTTAAAAGCCACCCTCCTTCTGGAGGCCAATTTAAAATGCATTTTATATATACAAGCACGCAAGGGTTAGGAGAGGGGTACGACAAGAAGTGAAACATGCCATAATCTTCTGCGCCCAGCTCCCACCAAAGGAAACAGACTCCCGATTCAAAGAGGCGGCGGCACAGACTCATCTCTCTAAAGCTACTTTGCAGATACAAGTGTTTTTGCAAAGAAGCAACAGAAGGCTTGGTTATTCTGAGCCATCTTCATATACTGCTGGTTAGGAGTAGTTTAGATTTTTAAAGACATGAAAGAGGTTTTTTAATTATTTTTTTTTTAATGAAACTGTCAAACTTTGCAACTGCAGCTTCTCTCTCCCTCTCCTCCTTAGTTGATTATAAAAGAAAATCAGAAAAAAAGTCCAAAATTTTTTTCCAGAATAAAATGAACTTTTTTCCATGTTTTTTTGTAAAAAAACCTATGCTGGTTGCTTTTGATTTTCTTTTTTATTTCTCATCCCCCAAAAGATGAAACCTACATTCACCCATCTTTGCTGATATTTGAGGCCCTGGAATGACAGCAAAACATTAGTGGTTAATTATTCTGGCTTTCTTGTTTAAAACTCTTCATTACTGGCATATTATTCAATGACTGAAATATTAAAAACAGAATAAAACATAGTTTTTCTTGTGAAAACAACAAGTACATAATTTTTTATTGCCACTATGTGTCTTTGGCCACTTAACTATACCACATTCACAGCTGCCATTTTTCTTCTCCTACCACATAGTAATTTTCAATATCGTTTATCATGTCAAACAACTATCCTTAATATTTATGAATTTTCTGACTGAAACGACAGTGTTTCATTACATGCACTTTCTGTTTTAACACCAGAACTCCTACTGCTATAGATGATGTCTATGTGCTGAGAAGAGCTGGCTGAAAGTACTCAGTGAAGCATTTTGTGAGACAATTTGGCATTGGTTTTAAGTCATTTTTCAGTTAACATCCCGCATCACTTAAAACATCTCACTGAAATTCACTTTTAATTACAAAGGTTCGTTTTTCAAATAAAAATGACTTTTCATTTCAAAATGGATGCTAATGGACAGAAAAAAGACATTTTCCTGGAGGTAATGAAAACAAAAAGAATCCTTGACTTGACCTCACACAGTTTCTCCCGGCTCCCCCAGGCTTTTGTAGATTTTTGGTCCGCAAAAATGTTCAAGTTGTTCAATCTTTGTAAAAAAATATAATGGAAACATTTGAAATAACAACATTGCCTTAATTAATTCACAATTCTTGCAAATGTGAGAACAGTTCCCCTGCCTGCTCCATGGACTGGCACAGCCAACCCTCTCCTGAGCAGAAGAGGGTCTGCTCGGACATTTGGAAACGTCTTGCTTGTTTGCACCACCAAAGAGAATCAAAGCCCCAGTACTCCTACTTCTTTTTTCGTTTCAGGGGCAGATCAAAAACATTCAGCTTTCCTAAACAGATGGCATGGTTTTAAATTGTGACCATGTTGCCTGCATGTGTCCCATATACCGTACGGATTATTCCTCACAAGCGCTTGCTGGTGGTGGACCCCATGGCATGTTGTGCCTTTGTTCTGCTCCTTGGCACTTCAATAAATTTCTCCCCTTTGGAGTAATGTGGGCTTTCTGTTGCATCGATGTCACCGGCATGTGTGAAACCCAGCCATGTTTTAATGGTATAAATATTAAGGAAAGGCAAAGCAAATAGAATAATAAATAAGGACACACTCTCCCTCTGTTACTATTGCTAAGGTACTATTTATTTTAAGCTAGGAGTGCCTGTTAGAAAGCTGATCTGAGGGGTGGAGGATTTAAAATGATGAATTATTATTTTCTGAAAGCATCGCTTACACCTGGCATCTGTTCTGCGAGGTTTACCAAACAGATGTGTTTGCCCTGGACTATCCGGCTGGAGTTCACATCAAGACACCACCATGAACCAGGTCCTTCACAGAGTCTGAGTGGGCACAGCCTCCAGTAGCTAAACTGAAGGGATGTAGTTTGTCCAAAGTAATACTCTTGGTGTGTATTTTTTGAGCTCTAAACGTGATTTGCGCTAATTGCAAATAGCAGCCTTTGCTTCAACTGCAATCTATTTTCTGTTTTTCCTTTCCTGAATGCTTATGCAAGTTAAGTATATTCTGGGGACTCTGTCCACTTAGCGCATGTCTCTGAATGAGCAAATGCACTTGCCTGTAGGTAGGAGGTTGTACTGCTCCTCAGAAGTGGTCTCTCTCTCCTTGTAGGGTGACAGTCATCAGGCAACAAGGACAACATTGCATCCTGAGGAACCAAATATATCTACCTATTTTATAACCCACTGACACAAAGTGAAGAAGAAATGCCTTACAGGCCAAAAACTTTTTGGATTAGTATTTTGCAAGCAGAAAACACAAAGCAGAAATTTTCAGATAAATTGTTTGGGTAGTTCAGCCAGCCCCTTTCCCTGGCTATATGACTCTCTTGAGAGAAAAATGCTAAGATTAAGTTATTGAGGGTAGATTACCATCAACTTTATTGACTGTGTCTGAATCATATGATCACCCCCACAGTACTAAAGTAACTCAGGGCACTGAAATCCATGGAAGTAGGCTGCTTTACACCAGCAGAGAAGTCTTCCTATGCTTGCACCAATAATAGGTATGAAAAAACCTTAAGTGGCTTTACTCATGGGTGAGGGAATGGGGGTGGAAACAGTTTCTTTGTAAATCCAAAATCCTGGCCAAGGATCCAGGAGGGGATTAGTATTACAGTATCCCTCTTACTAGCTGGGCTGAGCTGAGCTTGTTAGAAAGGTGTTAAACTTTCTTCTGCCAAGAGCACTTTGCAATAATCGGTTTATGAAAAATTCAATTTGGCAGGAAACTCTTGGCAGTCTCAAATCAACTGTACCTATTATACCCGAGTCACAAGTGGATGGGCAAAGGTGGCTCAGCACATCAGTTTCTCCTCCCTCTCCTCCGCAGCCTTGAAATTTGCTCAGTGATGCTGGAGGAGGGAAAAAACAGTGTTGTGTAACTAGTCTCCAACACCCAGACAGCTATTAAGGACAAGAAGGAGAAAAAAAAAAGAAGCCAGAAACAAAAGATGGCCAGCTGCAAGGCTTCTGGCAGGAGCTTCCAGGTAGAAAGTTCACTTGCACAGGCTTCCCAGGGCAAAAGAAACAGCCTGTGCCCTGTCACGATAAAATATTCACCCCGACTGGGAAAAATGTAAATGATGCTGAAGTGATAATGAACACTCAAGTGGATTTCTTCCTGAAATGAGTCACAGCTGCTGTCAAAGCTCTGTCAATTTGATTGCTGTAGCAGGGCAAGGAGAAAGCTCTCAGGAATGCCACCTGAAAGCCTTTGTCATGGAAGAGGAATCCCACCTAGCCCAAGCAAGGGCCCAGCAGCACAGGGCAGCATGAACATCTTCCCCATCCAGCCAGGAACAGGGCTTCCACCTGCCTTCTCTGGGGAGAAGCAGCAGTCACACACAAACCATTGCATTATGGCGCATCGCTGTGTGTCGTGTTAGTAGCTTCATGACTGTTTTTCCACTAGAAGACATTACTGGGACCAGGGAGAGTAGGCTGGAGAGGCGACAGATGGTATTTTCTCTCTAATTTTGGTGTTTGAGAACAGAATTTGCACAGTTTGTTCCTCAGTCAACCCTTACTTTCAGGATAAAAAAACCTGTTACCTGCCAGAACATGAATGGTTTTGAAACATGCAATAAAAAAAAAAAATAAAAAAAAAAAATTAAGATGCATGCAGAGGGAGAGCTTTCATCTTAAAGAGCTACCAAATTTGCATTCCTGAGGTCTGATGCTATAGTTATTAATCAGATGCTTTGGAGATATTAAAGACTCTCTCTCACTGATATAAAATGTGAGCATGCTCTCTTTCTCAAGGTTTCCCAAAAGATGTTTGAAGTCTTGGAGTTCCTTTCATTCTTAAAACACACCATGATTATCTTGTATCAGCAGAGTTCTCCTTCACACCCAGAGGTTAATATCTTCCCCTCTCCAGCACATCTCCTCTTCCTTTAGCTAGGGCTCCATTTCAGGTAACTGCTAGTCTAAAACCTAATTTATCCCTTTATATTAATACATGCCCTCAGAAGAATAGAGTTCGGAAGCTCAGCCTCACATCTGCTGTGCCCATGCTCCACGAACTTACACAATATTATCCTGTCATGGGAATCTGCAAGCCCAAGTTAAAAGCCCCAGCTGCAATTAAGTGAAACCTCCTGCTCCATTTGATGTGGCCAAACGACTTTATGTTGCTCATTCCCATCTTCCTGGCTACACTGAGAGATGGGCAAGGAGCAGATGAGAGTCGTAAGGTGCATGGACAACCCTTGTGCGGAATGAGACTCCTCTCCATTCCTTCCTGGGTAGACCAAGCTGATTCCCATGTACAGGAGCCTTTTCAGGGATGAATGCCGCAGAGAGAGCGTGAAGTAGTTTGCTGTCAAAGTAACAGGAGAATGAATTCCCGTAAGACCTGAGAAAGCCATGGACAAACCTTTGGAAATGGTGGGCAAAAGGTAAATGCTATTTTACGTATGCAAAACATAGGATCCTGGCAAATCATCTTTGCTCAAGGAGCACCCGATGCTGCAGCTTTACTAAGGCGGGAACCCCTGGCCTGCTTGGGCCACGTTCCTCTGACTCTCCCTCACAAGTACACACTCACACTCATTCAGATATACCAGATACATCATTTTAATCAAATTCAAAGCATTCCCCCTTTTCCCACCTCGCTGCCACCAACTGCCACTCGCTCCGCTGAAGGTGTAAATAGGTCAGGTGTTTCCATGGCCACGGTGAACCAAAAAAGCAGTTGGGGTTCAGTGAGCAACGTGGCTTTTTTCATTGCTCTAGTGCCAGGTAGCATGAGGCATGGGGCACCACGCTGATAGTACCTAACTATCTCCTCTTGCTCATCAGCGATGTGATGGCTGGCACTGGCCCCTTCCCCGCCTTGAAACCGTTATCTCCTGCAAGCTTCAACAGGCAGCTCCCCTCATGGGGTAGCACTGATGAAAAGTACATTTCACACGGAAAATGCCTCTCTGCATCACCACTGCAAGTACTAATTGCTGGTGCCAGTGCAGCATTGAACCTATTCACACAAGGTGTAATTAAGTTGTGACTCACTGCCACAGGATGCTGCAGAGGCCGAAAAAGTATAAAATAAGACTAAAAGGGAACTAGACAAATTCATGAGGGACTTGTCTAACCAACAGGCTGGCTGGGATGCCATACTATTCAGGAAGCCCCTCCTAAACCTCACAATGCCTGAAGGTGAGGAGCTGTAGCATGGAGAGGAGTTTTTTGTACTTATGTCCCATTTTTTTCCTCAGAGTCCCTGCTATTCCCCAGGATCCCAAGCTAGATGAACACATAGTCTTCTACCTCCTCGCCATGCATAAGAAACAGAAAAATTGGGATGATCTGTGAAGCTGATGGCTCCAAATCTGAGCAGTGCAGAGATGCCTCTGACCCCAGTTCATGGCCTGGAGGGGAACACCCAGTACACCTATGGGATCAGCCCCATGCTACATTTGACCAGTTGTCACAAGGCATTTTCTGAAGTCTGATTTTTTTTTCCTCTGTGGTGAATCATCTGGCTATTATGGCACAGATCAGTTTTCACTCAGTGAAAAGCACCAGGTCTTTCACACATCACAGACTAAGTTATTTGTCAATAAAATTGCTTATTTAAGACTGATTTATCTCTCTTTCCAGGGGCCAGACACGAGGATGTCTACTCTGGCTAGTGTTGCTCATGAAAGCTCTGGTTGGAAGATTTTGTCCCATAATCTGCCACCCAAAATCATCCCCATCTCAGCTATGATATTCACCAAAGCCTCCTTGCAATGCAGAAGAAGGTTTTACAAGGAGGAGTCAGAGCAAGACAAGGCTGCCTCTTTGACCAGCTTGCCTGGGGAAGCAGAAGACCTCCCTGTTTCCCCATCCCGTAAAACGGACAATCTCTTCTGCAAATTGTCAAGCATATGGACACAAACACAGCTCAAACCTCCATAGAGGGAGTCTGAATTGTACTGACAGCCGCCTTTTAGTACAAGCTTGCTCAGATACATTGTTCTTCAAAAAATGATCTCAGCTATACTTCCCACCTTTTGGCAGTCTGGCTTACCAAAGGACAGCGAGACTATGATTGTATCACCTGGGCCACACTGAAACCAATGATGCTTTTCATGTCTGTTCACTCGTCTCAGCAAGATGAGGCCTGAAACTCTTTTGTCGCCTGCCATCACCACCATCACAAATAACCAGTGCCAACCAAAGCAACTGCTCTTGCTCTTGCCCCTCCACGTGTCATCTTCTTGCACAACCAATGGGGCTTTAAGTTCCATTGAAGAACTTAACAAACCGTTCAGAAGGTAATAATCAGCTTGGCTCCCCCTCCTCCCCCAGCCTATTAGCTTGACACTGCTGTTATACCCTCAGTGTCTAGAAGTGTGAAAAGGGAAAGGATTTTCATTTCAAGGCAAAATTCCTCAAACTTAATTGTTATGTGAGGCTTTGCATTTAGCCTCAAGTCTTTCTCAGAAACCTGATAAACATACATTCCCAGTTTGAAAATATTGATTTTTTTTTTCCTCTTCAGTACTTTTTTCTGAAACAAAATGAGAATCAGTAGAGATTTTCTTGTTTAACAACATCAGATCTGGCATAATATACAAGTTTCACCTTGTCATGACAAACTTTACTTATTCATTGGCATTAGCAATGTCCACGCAGCCCTGGGAATAGCATGTTGTTGTTTCAGCTCATTACTGCGCTGTCAGCAAAAGGAAAGCAGTAGGGCTGAAATTCAACCCCCAGATACATATGTGCTGTCTGGAGTCTGCAATGGGGAGCAGTGTTATGGGTGGCTGTAAAAATGTTCTTTGGAAAGTCAAAGAGGACATAGCATGGGTGGCAGCAGACCTGGTGCTCCCCTCTAACTTTTTCTCTGATCTTCAAGAAATTTGATCCCTCATCTGTAAAGTGGGGATAACTGTATTCACAACCACTCTGTAAAGCATGTAAAAAAAAAAAGAAAAAAAGAAAAGAACCAAAAAAAAAAGAACAGTAGCAAACCAGACAACTCCACTGTTATCAGTTAGCTGTCTTCTAGGGAAACTTTCTTTTTCTCTCAAATAGATTCTTATAATTAAGATAATTGACATTGGAACCAATATATGTTGTATATAATTATCTACTCCCCACACACATATTTCCTCCATCCCCCTTTTTTCTCCTATGTAGAACCTGGTAGTCTTGCTTACCAACTAGATTTAGACCTATTCGGATTATCAGTAATAGAACAATTATTTGATCATTAAAAATACAGGGTTTAGGGAACAAAGGATTAATGAGAAGGGAACGTAATACCATACTGTGGAAACTATATTGCAGGATTTAATATTGTATACTCCCGTGGTCAGAAAGTCCTGCATTATAATCCTATGATGCCAATGCTGTACTGAACAGCAAGTAATCCTAAAATCCAGTTAGCTTAGTCTTAGCATACTGCAGAAGCACAGGAAATAGTGAGAATCTATCCAGTCACATTGAGCTACCATAGTTATGGGGCATGTTCCGGAAAAAATGCTTTGTTTTGTTTTGCAGACCTCACTTTCCAAATGTTGGTACTCAGTAGGTCTATACAGCAACTGTTGGGCCATTGCCTAACATTGTAAATCAAATCATAGGTCACTACATGCCTATTCCAAAATAATCCTCCCTCCCTGCCAAGTCCTAAGTCCCAGAAACCGTTATCAGGGATGAGAAAATGGGAGACATGCAATCAGGTGCACAAGAAGTCATTGAAATGACAAAGCTTCTAAAATTACAAGTGTACGAAAACACTCGTACTGTGCCATTTAACTTCAATGCTGGTTTTATAAACACTAACTCTCTTAGACAGTCCTAATAGTCCCACTGTAGACACTAGCACCCCATCTGGGAGGGGGCATTAAATGCTCTTCTGGCCCCTCCCTTACTCACTAACACCATCCATCCTAATTAACAGTGGCCCACATACAAACTCACAGTTTTAGCACTGTAATCTTTGGAAACTAGAGCTCGATTGTATAAGAGGTTTGGTTTGGGTTTTTTTTTCATGTTGTTGTTTTTTTCTGCAGCATAATTGTCCTTTAATCGTGGACACGTGGATAGCTGTCGTTACATCGAGTGGTATTCTTGAGGGAGGAAAACGCCAGCAACAAAAACCCTGAAGAAAGTATTCTGAAACACATTGTACAAGACCTTAAACTTTGCAGCTAGGCAGATAATTTTAGTACTCTCATTCGCTGGCTGCCCACTAACCTCAGACCTGTATTTTTTTTTTTTCAGTATGAAATTTCTTATGCATTGTTTAGGTATTTACAAGGAAAATAAAGAACAGGGGGCATTGTTTCACTGATTTCATGGGATTGTGGGTAAGACTTCTGAAGCTACCTCAAAAAGTTAAAATATAGCCAGTATATTCTCCCCACTCCTTGTTGTTTTTTTTTTTTTTAAAAAAAAACAAATAAAGCAAACAAAAACAAGAGATGCTAACCTGTTTCTTGACCAATCCCTTCCAGATTGCTAAATCAATTAATAGTTTTCTTAATCAAAGTCTTTATTAATTTTGTAATCCTTCATGTAGGTAATATTTATTTACCCAGCAAAAACTAGCATGGAGAGCTTACCTAACCGACCATTGCAGCAACAGCAATAGAGGTCTGTTTTCTAGTATTCAAATAAAATTGAGCAAGAGACAAAAATTAATACTAAAATGGGGGAAAAAAGGTAAAATACTATAGAAAATAATAAACAGGAACACTTGGAAAGTCCAGGGCAGAATTTGAGTCTGTGGCCCTCTATGTATTACCACATATCACATTTAACGAGTTGATGCCTGGGGCAAACTGTCTGATTGTCCCCATCTTCATGGCAACCCTGATAACAAGTGCAAGAAAAGATGGTGTTTTAACCATGAATACAGCAGCGGGACCTCAGCCTCAGACAGTGACATTAGACAAGTCGTAAGGGAAGTTGTTTTGTAACCTTAGCTATGACAACTGAGAATGTACAGCTGCACCAGTACTTGACTTGGGTTCGGATCAGCCTTAGATTACACCGACTATATGCAACAAACACAGTTTTATTCATGCCTGGCTATTGCAAATAAAAGTCCCAGCCTCCATACCTTTTTCCCCTGGAGAAAGAAAATCAGAAATTATTTTTGCTCCAGAACTGCCTGGAGGATCTATAGCAACATAAGCTTATTTATTACCCATCACTTCTACACAAACGTTTCCTACTGTGTCAGACCAGCCATTTATTATATTATTTCTCTCTGAGGTCTCAACATCATCCATCACCGTAGTCACCTACCCTGCTCCTGGCCTTTGCACTGCATGGGAATCCGCCCGTGTGGATGCCGGTGGCCTGAACTGCTGCTGTTTTCCATTTTGTCACTCTTCCATTACCACTTGGCTTGCCTGGAGCTGCCAATGTGTCGTTAAGGGTTCAATGGGGCACCTTCTTTATGAGCCTTCCCTACCAACAACCTCTTAATATAGGAGATGCCAACCTGCCTGTTTTGTGAACACCTCACCTCTTTCTTCCTTTAAGAAGAAATGGGTGGAGGTTTCCTTCCTTGTTAAGAATCATGCTGCCTTCCTGCCCTCCCCTCCATGCGCAGGCATGGACACCTTTAGCCTGAAGACTGGGATACATAGATTTTTACCTAACATTTCTCAGTTGCTACAGGGAAGAGATGGGAGTGTAAGCAAAGGCGCAGTTGCTGTCGTAGCAGCAAGGGAGAGATGGCTGTATTTGCCCGGAAAGTAAGAAGGGAAACCCAGCATTAGATAGATCTAAGACAGATTTAGATTCAAGAGAAAGATATAATCACTTGCGGAGAGAACATGTTGATGTTACCCTAGTTTGCCAGTGAGGTTTGTCAGTAACAAGTGAGGCAAGAACAGAAGGCACCTGGATAGCAGCAGACCCAGCTCCACATGGGTACGTCCCCCTCAGACCTCCCCAAAGGATGGGTCACGTACTTCTATTGAGTACCTCATTGAATACCTCTATGCCTCCAGTAAGATTGTTCATGCATTCTTTTTCTGTGTTTCCAACAATTTTCCCTCCCTCTTTTGGTTTTTCGGAGGTGAGAGTTTGTAAACAATACACAGCTGTAGCTGTAAACAAACGTCTGGAAATTGCCTTTGTTCTGGGGAGCATCTGGTAGAAAATCTGTCCCAGTCTTCTCTTCCCAGTCTCTCTGCCAAACAGCCTTTCTCCCTTGTTCTTTATCTCTAGACCTTGGTGAGGAGGGGACAGGTTATCATCAGATTTTCTGTGCCAGCAAGGGAAAGAAGTGTTCCTTTACAAATTCACAGAAGAGAAGTATTGTCAATATATGACCGAGGGATACCTTGCTTGCATGCTTGGTTATCACCATCTCCACCAGCACGGGTGTCAGGATCGACTTTATGAGTAGCTAGCCCATGCTTTTGTATGTTACAGAAATCATGTTCTCAAACACATAGATGTATATATTCTCCTAGGGTGTAGGAAAAGGCAGATGTTTGTAATAGTTGAAGAAGCAAAAAGGATTGTCTTCCTCACTACCTGGATGTGTACGTCATTAGAGTATCTTCTTCTATTTCCTTATCACCTGACCAGTTAGTGTGTTTACAGTAACAGAGGGCATTCCTATACTGCTTGGAAATGTAGCTGCATTTTCTCATAACATGTTGCAGTGACATTACAAGCTAAATGCACAAGAAGGTACTAG
Source organism: Scopus umbretta (assembly GCA_013400535.1). NCBI lineage: Eukaryota > Metazoa > Chordata > Aves > Pelecaniformes > Scopidae > Scopus > Scopus umbretta. The sequence continues at coordinate 25,306 of VZTL01067104.1, read as the reverse complement.
AATGACGGGAGGGTAAGTTATGAGTATGATGTATTACATAATGCAATACAGGAGCCCGTAAACCCATAATGTCAGTTTCCTATGAAACCGATACATAATTTTAGTTTTAAAAAAAATAAATAATAATTGTGCAGATACAGCAATGACTGCATGACCTGCTTGGTTACGAAAGGTCAATTGTAAAAATTATTCGGATATGCCCTCTAACTTCTATCCAAGATCAGTGATTTGTGTGCAAAATAGGATAAATGTTTTATTCTTCTCAAACTTTGTAACTCTGATCATTTTCTCTTAATGGCTAAAAAAAAATAAAAATAAAAGTTTTTATTAACATGCTGTCCTGTCTCCTGCATTTTCTAATTTAGCTGGGTGTCCCCAGCACTGCTGGAGATTCACATGCTCATTTGTGTTTTCTTACCTGGACGCAAGATCCTTTGTAAGGTGACAGAACCAGCTCTCCAGGGATGCAGGTTGCTGCACCTCTCCTTTGCTGCCGAGTTTAGGGGCAGTGAAATCCACTTTCATCTTGTATTTAAAAACTGGTATCAAATTTGCAAATGGCTTCTCTGTGAGCTGCATAGAGAGGCACTTTCAAAGTCGTAAATAAGTGACTTGCAAAGGGAGATAGCCATGTATTTTCCCTGTGCCTTGGCACATCTCCCTTCAGCAAAACACCAGCCCTTGGTGCTGGCACATCCCTGTGGAGGAGCTCCTGTTTAGGCATGGCTGAAGCATTGGTTTGAGGTGCAGCAAATTTTGCTTCACATGTCAAAATAAGAGGAACAGAAAGTGGGGTGGGTGGGCAGTGGGAAGCTGAGAGGAAGCTAGAGAAAGGTTTGGCTGGAAGCATGAGTCAGGGTGTTACGAGATGTATGGGATTATCATAGTTTACATAGTGTCCTCATTGCCAAACAACCACGTCAAGTCCCGAGTGCAGTGCTGGCAGTGGAAAGTTCATGAGCAGCAGGACAGTAATAGTGTTACAGTAGCACACTGTACTCAGTACCAGCCTGGGAAGGACCATGCAGCCCCTCAAGATGTTATTATGTTCCTGCAGCAAAGAGCCTCCAGTACACTCTGAAGCACAACCCCACATGCAATTGTCACGAGTAGCACTGAGAAAAGGTAGTTTCTCTCTTTCTTGCCAAGACCACGTTCAAATTTTAATGGACTCAATCAAAAACCTCTCCTGGAAAGAAATTTAGACCTCCACTGTGCCTGACACTTGTGACACCTAACACTTGTGAAGCTGGAGCTTCCTATTCAGTTCCATATTGTATTCATGTGGCCCAGATAGTACTTATTTATTCCACAACTTCCAGAAAATTGTTTCACTGCTACCCATAGATGGAAATAGTGAGGACAACACTGACCCAAAGCCTACCAAAGACAAAGGATAGATTCCTACTCATTTTTCATGTCTTTTGCATCAATCAAACTCTCCAGGCATGCTGATGGGGCTGCTGCCCTTGGCAGCGGCTCCAGTTCAGAGTAGAAATCTCTGAATTACAGAGATAATTCTCTTTTTTAATTTTTGCTTTTTTTCCTTTATTTTAGAAGCAGCAGCAGTATCTGGCTTCCAGCACACAGCAGACTGTCACACCGCAGACAGAACCTGCTCATCTCCCTAAGCAAACCTGCCTTGCTCCATCCATGAGCACACATGTAGCGCCACACAGGCACACATATGGGTTGTTCAGCAGAAGTCGTACTGCGGCACATGGATCTCTCCTGATCTGCCTGATGGCCCTGCCTCTCCTCACACAGTCAACAGAGAGGGGTCACATAAAGGGAACAGGACACTAGAAATGATCCTGTGAAGCATTACAAGCCTTTCAGCTCCCCCTTCCTCTCTCCAGCCTCTATGCTAAGCAAACATCACCTAGACATTTTGTTGTTTTTATCAAAATAAGCTATTATGGTTTAAAAAAAAAAAAAAAAAAGGAGGTGGGAGACCTTAAGATACTACCCCTGAGCAGACAGACCAGATACTTTTAGAGCAGAGCAACAGTACTTCTCCCCTCCCCACAAGTGCAGTCAGCACATTTGATTTCTTTTTCTATATCTCTCCCATGTTTATTATTAAAACACGTCATCACCATCTAATCACCACTGGAATTGAATGTAACTTTGCACAGGAGCATTCTAAAATTAGAGAATGCCAATTAAAATTAATGCAAACCCAAAGTGCTCTGCTGTAAAGAAAGCACGGCCAACAGATGAGCAAATGCAACCCATATCTGCTAATTTCACAGTGCTGATACTTGATTTTTAATGCTTTTTTTTTGGGTGGTTCCCTCCTCTAAAAGCAGCGCTGCAAAACCACCAGCCTGGGGCTCTGCTGAGACCTTCACTTACCGCATCCACGCAGCAGGATTAGTCCCATCCAGGAGTCTCCTGTCTTTCTGCTCCAAAGGAGTCACTGTTTGCTTCTAGCCACAGCAGCCTCCCCTGGGTGCCCGCCACCCCGCTCCACGTTCCACAGACAGCTGGGGCCAGCCCAGGGGGCTGGGGCATCGCGGCGACGGGACGCAGCCTTTCCTGATATAATGGGGGAGCTGGTGCCAGCGTCGGCATCGGTCCGGGCGGGATTCCAGTGTGGCGGCCGTCCCGCACCTGTCGCAGGGCACCAACCGGGACAATCAGCTGCGCGGCTAATATTAACCACCCGCACCGCCGGCACCAGGGAAGCGCAGCAGGGACGGGAGCATTATCCAGGCTCAGAGCAGCTTGTAGGGAAATAATTGTCCAGCTCGGCCTTTAGTTAAAAGGAAAACAAAAAGACAAAGTGAACATCCCACTGGATGGATAACCTGCACAGAAGTTCCAGAGCCCCGTGCGGTCCTTTCCTATACATCACAGTAGTCTGCTTTTCTCTCCAGCGGTGGTTTTGGTCCTTCCAAAGCTGCTGGCCACAAATAGGAAAAGACATATTCATATTTACTGTCTCTGCTACCTTGGCACCAACAACCTCAGGTCCTCCAACAGCCAGAGGAGAAACGCCAGGCTTATCCTCAGCCTTGCCGAGGGTGATGGTCACACAATTGCACTACTTAGTAGCATGCTTTGATTTGTGGCTACTGGGAAAGCTCTATAACAGACACTGCTGTTGCATGTAGCAAGAAAGTAAAGTAAGCTAGTGCTGTAAGTGACTCATAAAAACCGAAATCAAGAAAACCTTCCCGTCCAGCATAACCTGCAATGGTAACATAGTATGTTAACGCCCCGCTTAAAATAAAACACCCACTGAACTGGGCCACACTTTTTTTTTTTTTTTTTTTTTTTAAAGAAATTTTTGCAGCATTTGATTTCTTCTGCCTCCTGGATGTTGCAGGGGTCCAGGCACCAGAGGACGTGATGAAGGCATGCACTGCAGCAGTGATAAGCACCAGAGGGCAGCTTAAATACGAACGTGAGCTCCAACTCCAAATTTTCCGACCAAGCAGTTTACAGCAGATCTTCAACAGTCCTAGCTGTAAGCTTCTTTGATGCATCCATTTTGTTTCCATAAACGACTAGGTGCAAGATGGAAGGGATGGAAAGCAAGAGCTGCAAGGCCCTGCTTTCTGCAAGACCTATCTGGAGGGAATGGAACCCAACGGTGGCAGTGTTTGTGGAGAAATATAAGTGGGGAAACTCTCATACTGGCTTGTGAAAGGTGTAAAGTCTCGCTGCTGGCTTCATGCTGGCTTGATTGTTATTTTAAACCATGTCAGGGACCAGATGGTGCCTTTTAAAAAAATGTGATTATAAGCTAAAATTTAAAAATACACCAGAAGCATGTGTGAAACTGTAGGAGAATTAAAGGGACAAACACCAAAAGTAAACGTAGAGAGACCTTGGCTTCTGAAGAAGAAAGCTGCTGCAGTCTGAGAAAGATAAAATGAAACTGGATGTTTCCACTTCTGCAAAACGTGGGAGGCTCCCCAGACAGCTAAATTAGAGAGAAAATGTGACACAGCTGAATCCCTACATTCCCTGCATCCTCTGAGTAACCTCTCTGATCCCTGGGGAAAAGAAACATGATTAATTTCCACAGCCAGGACTCTCTTTTGACAGTAATATACAGAGCAGGCCGAGATCTGGGCAGGTTCTCTCCTTCCCTACTAGCTGTATTGTTTGTTTACCCGACTAAATCAAGATGGGCTCACCAGACTGCAATAGCCAAATATTCTCTACACATTCCCTGACCAACCATTCGAGTCATTCAGTTTAAGAAAAAATGTTTCCGTTTAGCCAGAACATCTCTTTAGACTAAATCTTTAAAACAAAGATTTAACATTTAAATCTTTCAAATAGCATTATTGGTAGTTTTGGAAAATTCTTTTTGTACTTTTCCGCCTTTCAGAGAAAAGCTATCAGCTGATGAAAGCTATGTAATCCAGCCCACTAGAGAAAGGAACATTTCTCTTAAGGAATGTGGATTCAAATACATTTCTTGCAACCTTTATAATATGTACCAAACTGGAACATGCGAAGCCTGCTTTGTCCTGATGTGATACAACCTGTTAAGTGACCATGCACAGCCACCTATATAAACAAATAACTTTAATTGTTCTTTGCTTTGTTCAGTTTCTGTCAAAGGCATTAAGCTTACTGAGGAAGAAAATTACAGCTTTCCTTAAAAGAGGAAAGCACCAGACATCAGTTTAGTGAGGGATGTTTGTGGCTGAGGCATGGGTTGCATATCGATTTCAGGAAATGTGTGTCCTTAGCTAGAGTTCTCATTGCAAATAATTCGAGATCAAGTGAAGACCAAACCTAGCTGCAAAGCTTGCATGCAGGTAAGAGACCCTCACCTCTGGATTTAGCTGTCTGCTTTAAGTTTGTATGATATATGGGACGATAGGCCAGCATATGCCGTTAGAAGGTAAGCATATCAGAACAAAAATTTGACATGCAAAGCCATATTCTCCAGAAGAGATATCATAAACAACAGAGCAATTCAGGAAACTACTTATTTCTTTTTCAGTCCCAGCTTCCAGCTCTCTGCTTTTTGGTCTAGCAGAAAACCAACCATTTCTGCAGGCACAGTGTGTCCCCTTATGGCCACCATCTAGCTGTAATTCAAGAACCTGAGCACAGCTGGTATCATCACTCAATATTGCGCAAGCACTTACAGCATGAAACAAGATGCTCAGGCTCTGGCATGAGGCTAGTGTTGGATCTGGATGTGCCTGCATGCAATTCCCACAAGAGATTTTACCCTACTATTGAGTTTTCTCACATATATGTTGATTATTTTTTTTTTTTTAATGGTATCACAGATTTTTCTAGTGAGTGTATGGTCTCCCATGATGTCGACCTAGCTTGCTATGCACTGTCATAGGAATCAATATTACAATAATGAGAGGAAAAGCATTTTTTACTAACCCCTCCAACCTCTGTACTTTGAAATGTACACCCAAGGATATGAGAGGACAAAAATAGATACGATCAGATCCACAAGAGTTGGACACTCAAAAGCCACACTTGGCTTCTGCCTTGCTGTGGAGGTGCCTCCAGTTTTCACTACAACTGTTCCAAATACCTGTTAACTGGGTGTACTTGGTTGTACTTTGTCGCAGCAGTACTAAATAGCTGAGACTGTAGTTTATAATGAAGATTAGGCCAATCAAGGTCACAGCTTATATCTCTCTTTTTTTTTTTTTTTTTTTC
>VZTL01067104.1:267-15512 GCA_013400535.1 Scopus umbretta | reverse complement strand
AAAAAAAAAAATCAGTTTCCCCAACTCATAGCGCTTATTCTATCATGCGTTTATTTACAGATCAATTTGTTATAGTGAATAACAAATCGTTGCCCTACCCCCATCTATATCTGTCACTAGTCAGCTTAACTAGCAAGACTAACACTGAACTGGACAAACACATCTTAATCTCCTGATTAGTCTCCAGCCTGGAATACATCATTGCTGTCATTCTGTTATTCATATCTCATGGCCAGTGATTCCTTACATGGAATCAGAGCATTTATTTGAATAGTCCTGTATTCTCCTGGAACATGGCAGCCCAAATAGAAAAAAGTTTATTGTCATCCTCCTGCTGAAGCTGGTTTTATTAGTGACTATTTCTGTGAAAGTTGCTTCTGAAGGCTGTGATTTAACCACTGAAATCATAAGAGAAAGGAGAAACATGAAAAGTGTCGTGCTGCCCAACTGATCATGCTCTCTCTCAGATGTTATTAGTGTGTAGAGCAGCAGCAGTGTATTACAGCTTTCTTTCTCAACAGCTCTGTATAATTTTTTGAGATTGGCACTGCACAAAATATATCCTGAAAGCTTGGCTCAAGTACGTAGAAGCAGATTTTTTTTTCTTTTTTTTTTTTTTTTGCATTCTCAACTTCCTATAACAAAATATTTATGCAAAAATACTCTCTGTCAACAACACAGTTCTAAAGATTTTTCAGAAGAGTGAAAAGGGGAGAGAAGTTGACCAGTGCTGGACTACTTTCAATGACAGCACTTTTGGTCTCCATCCCCAGAGTTCCAAAAATCAGACAGAACAAGTGTTTCATTGTCTGCTCTCAACAGTAGAAACCCATCTGGCAAGTCAGTCTGATTTGTTAATACAAGATCATGAAGCATATTGTGTCATTGCTTTTTATGCAAACCACCCCCCTCCATCTAAATTTCAGTGGCAACGGGAGGGAAGTTCAGCTCTCAAACTGATAGCAGGATACGGTCTGTGGGGTTCTGCATAATGCCTGAAGGTTATCCAAAATGGGAAACATTCAGACAAATCTATGAGGAAACCGGCAGCACAGATAAGAAGTTTTTCCTTCCTAATGCATGACTAGACATTTTAGAAGCTGCTAGTGATTAAAAAACAAACCAACCCCCAAAACACTCCACCCACCTTCTCCCCCTAAGCCCCCTTCCCCTACAAGCTTGCTTACCTGTGCATTTGCTGTTGCAAGGAAAGGGACTGTTTACGACAAACAGTGGACAGACAACAGCATGTTCTGACCCCCTTTTTGTCTTCTTATACTTACTGGGACATGAATGAAAGATGCCAGTCATAGTCTGGACAGTAAAAGCATGGCAAGTTTTCTGACAGACATAGATGTTTTTCTGTCTCTCGCTTTCAAGAACTCTGCAAGTTGCGCTGAAGGACACCCTCACATTTTTGAATAAATAAAGATGAAACTTCGGGTTGGCAGGAGACATTGGGATGGTCTTTTTTGCATGCATGTGGCAGCCTGGAGAGGTGTGGGGAGAAGTTCCCCTGGAAGGTCACACTTGCCTCACAGCCCCAGTTGTAGGAAACAAGCTCTAGATAGGAGTGTGAACACATTTCTGCACCTCAGACCTAGTCTGTGTATGTTACATGACAGTGAAGCCATGTGAAAGAAAGTAACTGCAATGCAAAACAGGTTACACTTCTTATAGCACCTCTGGAAACACAGCGAAGCACCTGCCAAGGGGGAGTGGATGAAATGTCATGATAAAAAACAGAGAGGGAGCACGAACCCAAAAGGAAGACAGGTCTGGCCAAGGATGATGCCCCTGCCTGCTGCCTCAACTGCCTGTCAGATATTGTGCCATGTGTTTCTGGTTGAGCATTTAGGAAAGCAAGAGGGCCATATCTCATTACAATGCCTGCCTGCAACTGTTTAGTAGAACCACCATGAAGACCCAGGATGGATGATATACTGACGTTTTAGAAGTAAATGGTGAGCTCTTTATTAGAACAGCACCTACGGTATAAGAGAAACAGAGGGCTAATAGATCATGGGCCACTACGGCAAGTGAAACCAACACTCATCTTTTTAAATGAGAGACTATGAGTGATAATCACTCTTCGCCATATTATGCTTCACTCCCCTTGGTCTTTAAATGACAGTAATAAAGCACTACTGTCCAGTTAGTAGTAGGTTTTTTGGTTGCTGAGCATTATCAATGTATTGGTAATATATTTGTATTCTTTAATACTTTTTAAATATTACAATATCAATTTATTTGACATCCTCTCATGGCAGAACCACAAATGGATGAACTTTTAGTTTAAAATGGATGACTGTGGGGAAAGAGAACAGAATGCAGAACATGAGGCAATTGTGTAGCCTGACAATTTATAACACTACCTGCCTTCTGCTGCATGGTTATTTATGGCTGGGTGGGGAGATAAAGGAAAGAAGGATAGATGCAGGGAGGACAGCTTAATTTAAAACATTGTCACTTGCTCCTGCTAAAGTCAGGGGTCAGGTTCTCAATATATGTAACAGGTGCACTGCCTCCGAGCAGATCCCCTAATAACAAAATCAATTTAAAATAAAGTGTTCCTAAAAGAAAGATGAATGAAGAGGGAACAAACAAAAAAAAAATCAGAATGCTCTTTAAGTGTGGACCGTGACATTTCAGCTAGGTACTGCTGGCCACCAAGACAGAAATTAAAAGCATCCCCAGTTTTCAGCTCCATGGCAGAGCAGGGGTTATGTATCTGGGCTCTCCTAAGTGTCCTCTCACAATAAACACATCTTCTAACTTCCTATGTTAAAATAGGAATGCCCAGCATTATGGGTTCATATTCCATACTTGGACTCAGATCAAGGCTTCAGCCTGCTGGGTCTGCTTGAAAAACTGTACATCAACTCAAGCAGGAATGGCCAGAGGCAGCATGATGCTTCTAGGATCACCCAGCAGACAGGCAACAGGGCCAGTTACAGACCATCTCTCCATTGGGTTTACAACACATGAAGCCAAAAATGCCTCCAAAGACAGAAAGCAATTAAATCTTAAACCTGGGGGTTTGCAAGAATAAAGGCATATCATTGTTTGGATCCAATTATGTGAAATACAGATCCTCCAAGTCTGCTTTTTTATCTTTTTCTGTCCTTTCCCTCTCCACACCCACTCACCAATTCTTACGCTAGCTGGCTAGGCATAGCTATGCCTTCAGTTACAATAGTTTGCAAAGTGTTTTAATGCTGTAAGTATGAATGTTTAAGTATTGTCCATCCCTAAATGCACATAAACAAATCAAAACTGACATTCATTACAAGTCTAACATGGGTAAATATCACCACTTTCATTTAAAAAAAAATAATCAGTATCTTCCTTGGATATGTGTTCTCTTTATGGATGGTAAGAATTCATAAAATCTGTTTACACTAACATAAAAAAGAGGATGTAAAAGAAATATGTAAAACATTTACTGAATGCAGGCAGATTTTGCTCAATTCTTCATTGGTATTAATATCAATCCAGTTCATCTGGGCTGAAATCAGGTGAGTTACACTAATGTAAAAAGGAAAGCAGTCCCATCACTTTTAACTTGTGCCCTGGTCACACAGCCATCCATCTATTGGAAAGAAAAAGGAACAGGCACTCAGTCACGGTCCAGACTCTTATAAAGGTAATAAAAGTGCTGCAAGCTCAAAACTAGAATTCATAAATCCACCATGCATGTACATTTGGAGCTTTCAGTTTCACATCAGATCTCAGCAAGAATGGAAAATGCCAGAGCATCAGTACTATTTGCCATGAGAACAGAAAGCTTCTAAAAAAAAAAAAAATTTCCTATGAAGCACATTGTCATGACAATGAGCAGTGACAACACAGCAAGAATCCACTGTCACCAAAAGTGTTCTCAAAATAAAGCACAGCAACAGATTAATGTGCAGATCTAAGACTATCATGAGATCAGGTAATATTACTGCATGACTCTGTCCTGATGACAAGGATTATAACCAGAACAGAAAATTATGTGGATGATACCCACATGAACAGCATCAATAGCTGAATAAAGAACTATTTCTGCAACTGGTGAAAGCCAGCAAAGCAGCACTTTGCTGATTTTTTTAGTGCAGAGCAATAATGAGATTAAATCCTTATCCTAGGCTACTCTTATTCCAACAGAAACAGCTCTTATGCTGACCAAATAACAATTGTACAGGACATGACAACTTTCAGCATTCTGGGAACGTTGGGGTTTTTTGTTTTGTTTTATTTGCCACATAATCATCACATCCAAAAAAAGAAGAGAAAGCATAAATATAATTGAAATAATTTCACTTTTATCCTCTGGTTTTGAACTTTGTTTCCATTGCTTATTTAAATGCTTGCTTCCTATGCTTTTTCTTGAATTTTATTAGGATTATTTTCAAAGATTTCACAGAGGAATACTTACTCTTCTACCTGCGACTGGCGTTACTAACACCCAGCCCACTGGCAGTAACCCATCCAAAGAAGCACAGCCCTTTTCCAGAGGGCTCTGGTGCTGATTCATTTTGGTATCAGCTAACCCCCTGCCTTAATATGCACATGCAGCCAAAGGAGGCCGTAGGCAAGCTGTATCTGCTGCAGGACCCTGAAACTCTTCTTCCTATACTGATTACCATTTTGAAATATGCAGAACTGCCTCTCTTCTCCTCTCAATCCTCTCTGGTTTTTTGAGTAATTTTATTTCTCACTAATGCCCCTTCCACTACTCTGTTCAACAGTATCACTCGATGCATTTGCAGGATCTCACTACAATTTTACAACACTTGACAGGATAATCCCAAATTACATCCTTAGCTAGAACTCAAAACACCTTGGAAATGTGGCCAGTTCATACTTCAGCAGAGCAGGAACCCAGGACCCAAAATGCCCTTAATAACAATTAAGCATGAAAAACATTACATATACATAGCAGAATAGCATGTCAGGTGGGAGCCCAAGGGGTTAAAAGAAGAAAATCTCAACTATTTAAATACATCTTGCTATAAACTGCATGAACACACCTTGGGGTTTTTTTTGACACTTGTCTTTTTAAAAATATATTTCTGTTTTGACATCCCAGTTCTGAGCACATTTCACTCCTGCCAACCCACTGTTTGTGTTTTGAATAACTCAGAACAGACGAAGCACTGGTCCAGAGATGAGAAATCCTCCAAACATCTGTCAACCACTTCAGCCCTGAGAGCTGAAAGCAAACTCCTCCAGTAGATCTGCCCATCCTGCTGCACTCGGAGGCTGAAGGAGTTGTTAACATGCCTTCGCAGCCGGCCAGGCAGCTGAGGAGGAAGGAAATGGCACGACTCGAAGCCACAGTGGTGTAGCAGTGGTCTGAGGCTCCCCCGGATGTGCGGAGAGGGGCTGAGGGAAGGTTATGGATAATAAAAAGTCCTGACAGCTCTACAGCGGTGCTGAAAAGCAGAGGAGTTGAGCATCCTGTATCACAGGTAGGGACTGGGAAAAGAAAAAAGAAGGAAAATTCATCCTCACGCAGAAAGCAAACTTGTGATTTAGCGGTGATTTTAATGAGACCAAAGGCTTTACACTGGCAATCTGCACAGATCCTTTACCATGGCCCTCCAAGGGTCCCAATCCCTCCAAACCAACGCCTAAGCCCTCACAGGATGAGGAAAGGCTAGGCAAAAACAGAGGCTGGAGAACTAATGAGGAAAGGGAAAGTGTCTAGGGTTGAAAAATGGATGGAGAAGGGCCCATGTGGATGACAGTGAGGAGAGCACCCTGGCATACCCCATGCTGGTCTCCAGGGAGTTGGTGGACCCTGCCCCAGCAGCACTGTGCCCGGGGCATGGGGCAAGGAGGGAGCAAAAGCAGGGCTCATGGTGCTTGGGGTCTCCCTCTCAGGCTGCCTCCTCTTGATGCCATGGGTGGCCAGTGTGGGCAGGGCCCAAGGAGTTGGAGGAGGAGGTTCTGTGACTTGGTGAACTCCTAGGGTAACCTCTTCCACAGGGAACGGGCTCCTGAGCTGGAGACCTGCATGCAGTACCTCTTGTTTAGGGAACATAACATGGCATCACAACCTACTGTACAATCTCCATTTAACAGGTTTTTGTACCCATCTCTGCAGCCTAAGATTCTCTATAGTCTTCAAGGTTATAGTCTGAAAACAAAAACCCGCTCCAGGGCTGACAGGGCAGATATCCCTCCCTGGTGCACTCTCCTTCCTAGACGTGCAAAATCACCAATAACATCTGGAGCACATCACTTCCAAAAAGCATGCTGTTCATAGATGCCAAGAAACAGTGCTCAGGGTCAACCTTTAGCTAGACAGGTCTAAAGCTTTGCCACACTCTTATTTTAAATCATCAACGCCCCACGCAGTGACAAATCTGTTTAGCATCTAAAACTCGTAAGTATCAGCTTAAGAACTACAGCTAAGACCAGTTTTTCTGGTTGACCCAATGAGTCCCACCACTGTTCACCTCCTTTCCCCACATTCCAAGACTTCTCGGTGACATCAGCAGGTGACAGCAGCATGTTCCTCTCCATCCCCACAGTCTTACACACACACACACACACTCACTCAGGCTTCAAAAATTCACCCTTAAGTATTAATGTAGTGTGTCTGTATATATTAGTAACATTTTCTCATGTGTACCCCATGCTGAGAAACCACATATAAAGACCAGGAGGTATACAGACATTCAGTGAAGGCATAAGTTTCTGCAGATGAAGTCAAAGACACTGTCATATGACTCCCGTGCCTGTGTCAGAGGGTTAGTGTGGCAGGTAGGAATCCTGACATGAACTCATCAAATGACATTTCTTACTGAAAGAGGGTGGACAGCAGTCCCCTCCTTGCTCTTACGATAAAATGGGCTTTGCTTTCTTTTCCAAGCATTGTATTTTGACACCAATTCTCCATCAAAAGTAAAGCCTCCAGGTTTCCTGGCCTTTCAGGAGATGCTAAGCCCTTTAGGGTTGCCTGTGAATGTGACAGATACAGTCAATATAATCACAAAGCAAAGATAAGAGAAAGAGAACATTGAAAGACCATTTAGAGTTACAGCCTTGAAAAAAATAGTGTAAGCAGGACAGAGAATGCTTTCCTGAGTGGCAAAGTAATTCCCAAGTCCTTTAGCTGCATTTGTTTGCTTGTTTGTTCACAGGAACAGCTAAGGTGTCTCACCTAGTGAAACACATCATGTCCCTGAAGGTGGTGGCAGTATCAGATTCCTGTTGCTGTCTCAAGAAGTGGGACAGCAGAGAGCAGCAGGAGACATGGATGAAATAATGACACTCAATATTTAAATTTCACCAGCAATCTGAAATTAATGAGTAGTGCTGCAACACCATTAGGCTTGGAAAGAAGAAACAGATTTTAACTTTTATCATCTGTAACTAACACTGTTTTAACTAATCGCTTCTGCATCTTAGTTATGATACAAATTTTAAAAAATCCTGCACAGAAATGAAACAATGAAATGGTATTCCTATGTGCAAAACAGTTTGATTATTTAGGGCAATTAAAATAATATATTAAAATAACTTGAAAAAGGAGAAGCATAGCTTCATGAAGCAAAACCCTAAACTTTTATAAAAGTAAATAGAATATTCTGCAGTGAAGTTAGACTAAAAAACCATACACAATTGAAAACTAGAAAGAGTTCCTGGGATTTAATGTCCATTTAAAAAATTAATAATAGTTAGAAGGCTGTTTTGCTTGGTTTCGTAAGTTAAATAAACATGTCTCAATCTTTGTGAAAGAAAAAACAAATTGAAACATAGTTGTTTCTTAGTTAAAATAATTCCACAATTAACAACAAAGGGAAGAAACTGGGCCAGGGTGTCAGTGTGAACCAACTGTGTTTTGGGAAGAAGTAATAACCCAGAGTCTAAAGTGTCATGATAAGGAAGGAGCTGAATTCTACTCTTGGCTCTATCACAGACTCCTCATGTGACCTTAAATAGGGCATATTCTTCGTGCCTCAGTTTCCCCAGCTGTATGGCAGCAAAAATAAAACTGTGATTCTGTAAAGCACTCAGGATTATGAATGCACATTTTAATGTTAAGTTCAGCACTTCCTGAACCCAAATAGCTTCTGCTTTCTGAAGTGGAAGCTGCTGGCATGTGCAAAGAGTAGCACCGGGCTCTGAAAGACCGGTGTGAGCTCACATTCATTTTTCAAGCACCCTCTGCTCAGTTAACCAGGGTGCAAGTTAACCTCTGACTTGTATTTCATAAACAGAGATTACTCATATTTTTCAAGTCATTTTTTTTCCCCTGAAAGAGACAGTAACTTGTCCTTATAGGAAGCAGCTCTTTGGTCCTCTTCTGCTCTGGAGATTTAGCTTGCCATGTGTGGTGCGAATTAGATGTAGTTTGTTCCTTTTAACCACAGCTTTGAAAACATTGGTTTGACTGCTGTGGCTTGTTGTGGAATCAAAATGCAGATCAGCCATGTGGCTTATCACAACTTGTAGTGTTATTTCTTCAATGTGCTACAACCATCTATAACACCTACTGCTCACATCTGTGAAGGCTTTCATGTAGATATGAATATGTGTATGCATACACAAACATATATGCATATATATATCTACCACCATTCATATATTGTCTAAACCAGAATTCTTAGTAGTGGTATTCAGCAAAGAGTCATAGAGATCCTTTAAAACACGGCTAAGTGGGACCTGTGATGAACCTCTCCATTCATGGCTATCTCAAAAAGCAGGAACTACTTGGCTGTCGGGTTCTCACAGACAGCGCCATCCACCCCAGGGCAGCAGAGAAAGGCATGATGGACACGTGGCCCTCACAGAGCAGCTGTTCCCTGACACAGGTTACGACAAACGTATTCTATCCTAAATACTGCCAGGCAAATCTCAGCCTGAAAGAGAAACCCAGATATCTTTTCTATTAAATACCTCCAGTATTTAAAGAGAAAACAAAAGGGTATGGGGAGCTGTTCAAACTGGTGGTTGAGGATACAGCGGAGTAACTCCAGTCATCCTTGCAGATGTCATTAGATGTGTGACACTAGACAGACATATAAACAAGAGGAAGCTTAGTTGTCTATTTTTTAAGACATGAGAGATATCTTAAAATGTTCCTAAATCCAATGTGTCTCACAGGCACAGATCTCAATGTTGGCCATGGGGCAAATGGTGGACAAAAAGCCTATCTGCAAAGTATCTTCTTTCTTTACCCTGAAAAGGAACCTATATTGAACTGGCGGTGAACTCCTTGGATGGAGATGATTAGGTCCTCACAACAGAAAGACAGCCTTGGCACGAAATCTTTGTCAGCAAAACCCATTGACTTGAGCACTGGCAGCCATTTGATTCCTGGACCTCAGTTGCAAAAGAGACTGCCCGGTGACCATCAGCACTTCAGAAACTGTCTTGCTTTTTCATCCCTTTGCATCTTGCTGGTCCCTGCTGGTGTTGCATGGCAACTCACATATGCAGGAGTATTTATTACCCAAGTTCTTTTATTGTCACTGTTTTTTTTTTGCCCAGTTACTACTTTGCTTTCACCAGCTGAGGTGTTTGAGACCTCGCAGAGGCCCACTGCAGCATGCACCTGTCAGCTCTCTAGCTTGTCATTTTTTGGACATATTCTAAGAGAGATATACGTGGGCATCTGGATAAATATAATTCATTCCTCACCTCTGGGAAAGTGGGAGTCTTCCTTGGGCCATCTGTGGGAAATGCAGGGTGCATGGAATTTCAAACAGAAAGAGATCTATGTCTAAAGAATAGCACTCTGGGAAATGGGAACACTACTAGCAACTATTCATGCAGTAGCACTAGAAGTACATACATTTATGCATACAATCACTTTGCAGGAACATTAAATCATTCACTGTATGATTTTTCACATGAAATTTCTCTGTTGCACATTATGCTTTATATTCCTGCAAGTACTTTATGACAAGACAAGAATTACTTTAGGCAGACATTCAGCAGGAAAAGCAGAAAACATACCATTGTTTCAGATCTCGATTATGCAGATTGGCTTCACTTGTAAGGAAATTAACTCTATGCCACAGCTGTGGGGACTAAAATTACAGAACAATCGATATTTTGAAAACTTTGAAAATCTGCCAAAGGAGAAAATTACATGATTGAATAACAGCTTTTATAGAATCAAAGTAAAATATTTCACTAATGAATTTGTTCAGTGTTTTGTTTAAAAATTTAATTGGTGAGTTTATTCTGATACACCCAACAATTTGTCCAACCACATATAGTTTAGAAATTCCTGTTCAATAAAGAACAAATGAAAAAAAGTCATTGCTCATTTTCTAGGCCTAATACAAAAAACAACCTTTTATTGAATATTTTAAAATGTTCTTTGAACTTTTTTCTGATCATTTTGAGTTCTGTAATGCATCAGATTCGGGGGAAAAGAAAACCTCACAAGACACATCCCATACAGTGTTTTAGACTAGACACAAGGAGAAAATGAAGGAAGCCTTAGAAAAAAGTAGAATCAAAAGCATAAAAATGACTTTGAATATTTTTGAAAGATTTGGGATCCTTACAGATTCCATCTATTATAAAAATAACTGTTACTAATAGCCCCAGGACTGTGCCTTGGTATGGTAACAAATTCTATGCTTCAATACCCTAAAAAGGATGGCAACAAGATAGGATGACTGATGGTGAGTAGTTAAGAGAAGAGCAGCCAAATGAAAAGTGGTCCATAAGCCTATCCCCAGATGCCCTGGGGACTGAGCAATCACCAACAACCCAGAAGCTACAGAGACACAACTTGATAAGAGTTTCAGTAAACTGGCTTCCAGATATCAAATCTACTGATATGGGTACAATTCACATTCATTATACTTAAATTATTCCAAGCCCCTCCAAACTGCTGTCTCAAATGTCACTTCCGTCAGCTCAGTCACTCATTTTTAGCGTTATTCCTTCAGTTCCTCCAAACAAAACAACACAACGAAATAAATGTGCTGCATCAGGTTAAATGTGCTGAATTCACAAATAAAGGTGGTGTATTCAGGTTACAAAAGTAACTGACGCCAGCAAGGCTGGTTGTATAAATTCACCATGAGATTGTTTTGGAAGAGACCTGTACTAAAGGATTCAATAGCTAGGTAATCACCTTATACCAACAAAGGGCAGAGAGAAGGAAATAATTGTATTCTTCCTTTTTCCATCATCACTTCTTCCCTCTTATTTGTGGAAGGAAGATAGGAAGTTCTAGCTGTTCATGGAAACACAGAAATTAAGTAAAATAGTGTCATATTTTATAAAATGCAGCGGTTGTCAAGTTGTAACATCCAGTTATTCATTATTGCAGCTACCATAACCAGAAGCCAGCACTTTACAATCTAGGACAGCCATGCTTTCTTTGCTGCTTAATACTACAGGCAGTGCCTCATACCATAAACCTACCATTCATTATAGGGAACAACTGACAGCTTCTTCCCCTAAGGAGGCCAAGATTACTTAAGCCTGAAATGCCATATCCTGTCAACACAGGTGTATAGGAAAGAAGCTCTTTTATTGCCAGGCTTGGCAATACATAAAAATAGCCACTGTCCAAAGTTGATAACGAGAAAAAAACCCAGGTAAAACCAACCAAAGAGGTTTGATGCTCAGCTGATGAAAAGTTAATAATTCTCCATTTGTTTCATTGGGGCTCTACTGTTTAAGACTTTCAGAAGATAAATTGCCTCACACATAGCTTTCAGATTGTTTAGTGTGTAGGCCCTATAGGTGCAGAAAAGCATTTGCAGGACACTCTTGCTGTGCTGTTGCCAGTCTCTCCTCTCATATAGCCATGATTGAAATACAGCACGTGGTACAGCGAAGTAGGGATGCAAGAGGTCCAATGTAGAGCAAGCATCTAAAATGACTGACTTCAGTTATACAAAGGTTTCACGTAGACCACTGAACTAGTCTAATTATGTACATTTATTCTTCGGGCTAACAGATCCCTTTAGTATAGCCCCTTTCAAGTGCTGGTGTCAAGAATGTCATTTGTAAGACAGAATTTGCTGAAAGAGAGGCAGGTTTATTATATAATGCCACACCATATAAGGAAGAAGTGAGGCTGGAACTGGAAATTCCTGCAGTACGTACACTGCATTTTGTCCCGATTCAAGCTCTACTTGCTATTTTTTTTTTTTTTTCCCCTTTTTGACCCGTCTTTTTCCCAAGCAGGGAAATGTCAAAAGTTTACAGAACACCTGTTTAGTTACCTGCACATTGTCCATTTTAAGTCAGAGAAGGAAAATATTTGCTGACCCAGACATATAAATTACATCATTACCTAATGAACTGTTGCAGAACTCATTTGAATGTAGCTGACTTTGTGAGTAGCATGAATCTTCCAGTGATTTAGACAGGAGTAGTTCAGGATAGACAATATTAATTTAGGGATGAGTCATTATGTTCAGTACCAGTCTGGGGCCTAATGATTTGATTCAAATTAATTTAAATCACTGGGGAAAAAAATAGTACTAAAATTACACATACGGCAAAATATCAAAACAATTTTTTTCCAAGATCCAAAGCACTTAGGGGCTTGTCGTTGCTAGGCTGACATTTTCTTTTTCACATTGCATTGTACATGCACAATCTCGCTCAAGTGCAATGGTGCAGATTGCATCAGTCAGATTCACTGCAGCCCTACAGTCCCTCTGAGGCACAGAGGTCTGCAGCTTGGAAAGTTTTTATGCCAAATGGAGAAAGGTTTCTGCCACTCCCTGATGCAGGTGATATTTTGGAGTAGGCAAAGAGAGAAAGGACTGGCAGAGAGTCAAATTCTACCTGAGCCCTGATGCAAGAGAAGGGAGGATTGGGGGAATAAAATAGGGATCAGAATTAAGTTTTTCTCTTTTTTGGCTAACATGATGGAGAGTTTCTTTTAACACTTCACTGTGGAAACAGGATAGCCTTGGGTTGTCTTCACATACAACAGACCCAAAGCCTCTGGGATCTGCTACTCAGATATATTTTGCTCTGTTTACGTGTTTGTGGAGAACTCGTGAAGAAGTCTGCAAGTGAGATAAACCTTTCCATGTTAGCAAGCTGAACCAAAGTCAGCAGATTATTTATTTGCAGCGGTGCCCCTGTGTTAGGTAAACAGAAAGATAGTGTTGTTTAATACTTCTTTGCAATGTTTTATTCAGTTAATCTCCTTCCATGCCAACCCCTGGGCCAATGTCACCCATGTATCTGCAAACTAGGGAGGAGAGCTGGATCAAAGCAGTACATTGGGTTTATACAGCATTCTGGGCAAGGGTTGATTTAACCCTTGTGAAAGAACTACCGTAAACCACGTCATGCGATGCTTGAAACAACTACCATAAACCATGTCATGCGATGCTCACCTATAGTACATGTTCAGTGGCAGAGCCTTTTTTTGTTGTTTGTTCCATCCAGCACATATGCCTGGCTGTCAGTATGATACTTTTTACAGCGGGGTTGTTGTAGGAAAGGGGAATATGAAGCAAGGGAAAAAAAAAAACACAAAGTGGTTGAAGATAGAGCAGAGATACCTTCACAAATCTGCCTTCACCAGAAGTTGTTTGTCTCATGGATGCTTTGATACTAAGCTGCTGAAGGACACTTTTTTCTCCTCTCCTTCAGAGTACCTTGAGGGAGGATTACTTCTCTGTTTACCTTTTAAAAGATCATTGATAATAGTTTGGATGGAGGTCTAACAGGGAAATTCTTTATGCTTCTACTTTTGCAAATTGTAAAGCAGCCTTTTAATTAGGTGCTTGCTTCCTTGCATTTTAAGTACAGGATTAAATGCATACCAACTTGGTGAACTGGTGCCTTTGCACATTGAGCCACATGGCCTGCCACGCTCCTGAATTCTTGAGCGACCGGTGACCTGATGATACAGGAGATACAGCCTTTGTTCCCCATGCCACAGCAACCTGGACTGAAATCCCAAAATAACAAGATTAGGGGACTAAAATGAGCTGTAGGTATATAAACTGGACTGTAGAAAGCAATGCAGGGTTGTGATCAACAGATTTGGTTTTGTTGCTGATGTTATCAACAGGTTGGGGAGGGGAGAAATGACTCTAAGTCAGTCACTTCCCTGCCTCTCAGTTTCCCTGTCTGTAAACTGGAGCTTATGATATAAATCTCCTTTGCAAAATACTGATAAGAAGCACCATGTAAAATCTTTTCTGACTACGTGTAAATAAGAGACAGAATTTAAGATTAGCCCACGTTCAGGCTGACTTGTGACCAAAGGTAGGTTTTTAACAAAAGTCTCCAAAGATAAACACCCACAAAAGAAATTTATTGCAGCATATATTCCTGTACAAAAAGCTGACTTTGAAATGCTTGCTTACACTTCACTGACTGCATTTGTTCCTTCACTTGGGAAATTTGATTTTTACCACTAGCTCTGCTGCACGATTTTCAGCCCTTCTTGTTCCTCCTCTGCTGCAACCCGGTCAGTGCATCCAGCCTTAGCTTGTGCAATGTACAAACTGTTTGCATGCTTCGCTGTATTCACTGAAGCTTCACAGCTCTGATTGCAACTCTCACACAATTTCCCAGGAAATGATGAATGACCTAAGCCTCAAACTCGGGGTCTGTCCACCTCCACACAAAACTACTGCACAAACACTGTCGGTGGCTACATGATCCATAGTGGTTAGTCCAAGAGATTTCATAACCATCTGACTTTTGTTCTCAGCAGCCTATATCCAATTCATTAGGAGAAGCTGGTAAATGTCAGCTCTACAAACGGGACAAAAAATGATTCAGTCCTCTGTATAGAATCTGTCTAATAAATTCAATAAGTGTCACTTTTGTGGAAGGGTCTATATACCTCAGCAGCAATTTGTCACCAAGAAACAGTTTCAGGGCATTTCACAGTTGTGTGTCAGTGTTTATTTCAGGCCTTATCTTCAATGAACATTTCTTGCTAAGAGAAATTAATTCCTTGCATCTGTCACTATAGGAACAAAGCAAATGCACTTTATGTAGAAGGCCCATCATTCAGTACATTAGGCACTGATATGACAGTTCTCCTCATCCCACAGTTGCACACAACAATAAGTAACCTCACTCGTCACCAAGATTTGCAAAATGTAATATTATGTGGGTAGGTATTTTCTTTCTTTTTGATTTTTGGTTGTACTTTGAAATATTTTAACCCTGACCAAAAAAACCCAACCCCAAAACAAAATATGCCACACCTCAGTAAAGGCTGCATCACCATTTCAATTCAGCATGACAGATTTAGGCAATTTGAAAAGCAACAGTAGGACCAAAAA
>VZTL01067103.1:9491-40768 GCA_013400535.1 Scopus umbretta | reverse complement strand
GGGGGGCCATCTGTCACGGGCATTTCTATCACAATCTGTTGTCTCTAACTGCAGTCACAGCTGGTTCCGGCTGGGGTGAAAGCTGACCCTCACCAAGGAAATGTGTTAACTTCCAGACCTCTGAGTTCTTTAGAGGTGGTTTAAAAAGTTTGAAAACACCCATTCAGTCTCTTTTCCCCTCTACCTCCGTAAAAGAAAAAAGACTGGGAATTTTTTGATTATGCTTTTTGCTAAAAAAAAAAACAAAACCAAGCGAGCAAACAAAACCCCATGGCTCAAATTGGCTGGAGGATTGATTAGGGTAAGTTGGGGGGAGCTAATTTTCTTGAGTAGTTTCAATTTCATTTCTCAGCTGAAAGAAAAAAAATTCTGAAACCTCCCTTTTTTTATTAAATGTAATGATGTTTTCTAGCCAACCCTAAGTCTAAAAAAACCCTAACAAAACCTAACATGAGCCAGTCTTGGGTGCCAAGGAAAACCCTTTCGGACCTGGGTAAGAGACCAGCGTGCTCTGGGCAGGCGCAGCAGCAGCACGAGGAAAGGTCAGGGCAGGATTTCTGGAGAGATTTTTTCCTCTCCAGGAAAACTTGATGGGAGGCCCATCAGCCCTGGATTTCTTCCCTTTATGCAACCAATAATTCAGGCGCTCAGTCCCCAGCCAAGTGCCTGTCCCTTTGGCAAACCCTTCGGGCCCGGTCCTCTATGTCAAGGGACTGGTTCTCCCATGGTTGTCTGAGCAGTTCACAGCCAAGCCTCTTCACACGAGCTTGGGAGATTTATCTTCTCCTGCATTTACCCTCGCACTCCTCACCGCTCTCTCCGTCTCCCCCCGCACTGGCTGAGCCTGGCTTGGCCTCTTTTTNCCTCTGTGGTGGCCCGGGTTTTCCTTTTTTTTTTTTTTTTTTTTTTTTTTTCTCTCCAAACTTCTGAGATGCTCCTTCTGCTCCAGCACATGAGAAACGTGACCGCACACATTGAGAAACAGCCTGCCTTGACTCCTTCCCGTGGAGGCAGATTGCCGGGGCAGGGGGCACCGAGTAGACTCTTTCAGTCTGAAAAAGCGTCGGTGAACGTGCCCAAAGCCAGGCTGGCTTCAGGGGTCTCTCCCCCCTAGCTGGCCCAACAATCCTGACGGTGAGTTTTACCCATGTTTGCACTTCTTAACCCACGCAGCCTGCTGTTTATGTCCCCTTTAGAAATACACAGAAATGTGCACCGTGCAGAACTGAAATGCTGCGTAAGCTCTTGTGGTTTTTAATCTTCAGGGCACACCGGTCTCGTTTGCTGTGTGACGTTTTGAAGGGAAAGTCACGTGATTCTGCCCCACGTCAGATGACAACGTGTAACGCTCTGATAGAAAATTGTTTCCAGTTGCTTTCCAGCAAGTGAAATGAATCCAACCCAAACCAGCCCCTATTACCCATGTTCACCCATCCGTGAGCAGATGAAGTTGCGTAAGGGAGCGTTCAACGCCGAGCGCTTTCTAGAGTGAGAAGATAAGGGGATGTATCCTGTTTAATTAGGAAAGCAGCAGTCAGTTCTGAGATTTAGACTTAAGAGCAGCTGTGAGGGTGGAAATAAAACAGAGCTCTTTCAAAATATACTTTAAGATCCTTTGCCAAACAGCTATTCTTATTCACCTTTCAACAAACACTCGCCTTTTTTAATTAAAAAGGGAGCAAATTCCATTATTATGAACTGCTGACTGTCAGTAGGAGAAGAAACATCTGTCCTGTGTTAGCTAAAGTTTCAGAAGGATTTTATTTTCCCAAAATGCCTCCATTTATAGGCTTTAGCTTTATTAATACTATGAATGCAACAAATTGTATTGATTGAAATATCTACCACATTTTATTCACAATGAGAAGTACACCTGGCTTTTAATAACCAGGGATGCAAGCCACAGAAGAGAAATCTTTATGAAATGCAGTGAAATTTTTATGAAATGCAGTGCAGTCACTGGAAGTTTTGCCATTTACTTTGCTGGAGTCAGCTTTTCCCTTCTGTTCACGTTCAACTCTCATTTCTTTCTCCAAAACATGGGGACAGTATCTGTCCCCTGCTGCCACCTGGACCTAAACCGGGCTGGCCGTGCCATTCCTTCTTTTCCATCTATAGGTTTACCAGCTTCCCCAAACCTGCACCACCCCATCCACTTTCCTCGCTGCTGCCTTGCTGAAGGCAAGTGCAACCCAGAGCAGTCTCCACACCACCTGCCTGGGACGCAGCCAGGTTAAATGCAGGCAGGTCTCGGGCCTGTGGCTACATCTGCACCCTGCAGAGATCTGCATCGCCATTTCGGTGTCTAAGCAACATGAATTGGGCTGCCTGGAGCTTGGCAGTCACACAGCCACTGGTTTACTGAGGTGGGCAGGAGGACCTCAAGCTGTACCACAGCATCAGCTGGTGCAGGATGCCTTCCCCCATCCCTTAGCAGAATCATGGCCCCCACCTCTCCCTCCCTTGGTGCCTCCCTCCCATCCTTCTTCCCTGCAGCCAACTGGTTCCAGTACAAGAGCTGACTTACCCCAAGCTGCCTGGATGACCTATCGTGGATGCTGCCTGCTATAAGCTTCACAGATATTAACTATTGTTCTTGGACTTGCTTGTAGCTTCCAGCAATGCTGGTTTTATCAAACTGCAGTCACTAGAAAGAGCTCTTTTTCCCTCTTCAGGAACTCAGCAGTCACCACCTTCCAGGGCATGTCTTAAAATGGAGAAAAAGACAGGCACCATCACTAAGAAAACAGAAGTTATAAATATTGACCAGGTTGGAAAACAAGTGGTTCTTTTGTGTTTGATCCCCATTCTTCAGTGCTGGGTACAGCCACAGAAAATGACTCGAATGACTCCTGTCATCAGTAAAGATGCTCATCATCTAGAGTCTAGGAGAGGCTTCAGACTTTCTGGATAGCAGTGCATGTTGCTACATATGTGCAAAATGCCTGGCTTGGACACTTTATTTAGCTTGGTTTGTTTTCTAGTTTCCACTTCGCGCCTTGGAACTGGCCTGTTTTTCACACCTGAGGCTCAGAAAAGGTCTGATCAGTGCTAGACACGAGGGAAGGGGGCAGGAGATGGCTAGCAGGGAAAGTGATGCCTCCAGAGTCCAAAAGGTAAATATTTATGTACTCAAAATGTCACTGGCTGGAGCAGTGATTGGAACAGAGCACTGAGAGCTGTTTCATGCTGAGGGAATGGGACTCCTCCAACAAGCGTTGCACTCACGGGTGGAATTTCTGAAGTAAATGGAGCCACTGCTCTGCCTCTTGTCCCAGGGCCCTGACCCAGAGCCCACTGCAGGCAACGGGAGTCTTTCCATCAATTTAAACACACTTGGGATAGAATCTGAGGTACAGAAACACTAGATCTTGTGCACAGAAAAATAATTAGAAAAATTCTGTTGGCTGCAGTTGTTGCCATCTTGCATGTTTGTGGATTTGTCTGGCCGGACACATGGTTAGAAGAAAGAATTAGGACTACACACATATCCCCCTAGAGAATTAACTTCCCTTATTCCCATCTGACCAAACCACCATCCCCAACAAACATCTTGACACCAGACTCTTTTCTAAGATGTTTGCTAATCTGCAATGGAAATGAGACTAAGAGGGCCAGATTCCATTGCTAAACTGGTGAGGGTGGACTGTGCATAAATCAGGGGCAAAAATCTCTTTGAAGAACTCTAGATAAATCCATCGTGCCCACAAAAATCTTTTAGCTGGAGATACACTCAGCTGCTTGGAGCTTAGGAGGCTGGGATTCTCATTCTGGTTTGGCCGTGGGCCTACTGGGTGATCTGGGCAAGTCACCTTTGCTCTGTGTGGCTCATCGGAGGCACTTGAATTACGCTGCAATTAGATGTTCCTGGCAGTCCAGATGCTTCACAGCTATTGGGTTTTTTTCCCTTCATGCTCCTGGGCCCTCTATGGAGAAATCTTGCATAACAGAGACTCTGGAGGCACAGTCAAGTCAGAAGTAAATCCTGATGTCGGAGTGTCTCCAAGCCTTTCCTACAAACCCGATACTTCTGCTGACAGATCTTTCGCTCATGCCCAGTTTTACGCCCACTTAACCTGCTTTTATACAGCTATTGGGAGAAATGGTTTCTTGCTGGAAAAAAAAAAAAAGGTTTGTGTATGATGAAATAATGACGGTGCTGGTGAAGCAGCCCTTAGTCAGAGACCTGAGCTGCAGGCGTTCATTACTCATAGTGAGTACAGCCCTACTTTTGTCAGTAGACTTCCTTGCGTAGGATCAAGCTATGCAGCCAGTGCATCTTCACTACAATTAATGGAGGTTCACCTGTACGCCCAGAACTAGACTGGGGTTTGCCCCAGTATTTACATGTCTGGTAAAGATCCAGTTGCCTTCTTTTTCACTTGGGCTTTGGCAAATGACAGTCAGGACAATTATTAATCTGAAATGTGTATTCTAAGCCTTAGATCGCCTTGAGCCAATGAGAAGCTGTGATTAATTTTAATCCTTTAAATGTTCAAATGCAAATCCAGAAATCTGAATTAATATATTTTGCTGGCATCACTAAAGGATTGTGAAACAGGAAATTAAGAGCACAATAACTTAAACAAAAGCTTATGAAGAAATAATGGCAATGGAATGAGTCAGAGTGAAGGTTGGGCTGTTCAGAGAAGCTTGTAAGAGCTGGGTACCAGTTTGGTGGAATGTGGGGACCCATTGCCCCTTAAGTTGCTGGAAAATCCCAGCCTAAAGCAGTTGTTGAACATTTTATTGCAAGTTTATATCTTCATAGTAAAAATTCTTAATAAAATTAGCTTTCCTCTGACCTTGTGCTGAGTCCCAGCTAGAGCCGTTGCCTGTGGGTATTCCTGGAGTCAATTGTCTGCAGCAGAGGCTCTGATCCGTGCTGTACGGGAGGAGTGGAGACGGTCTCCCTCGTCATGCCAGAGAGATGCTACGGTTTAATCGCTTCTTATTACTCATACTGGGCAGCAGCCCTACAAAATGCAAGATGTAAAATGTATCTGGGGTTTTTGATCCTGTAAATTTTGGTTATGCATTGTCAATTGATCTCTCGTGTCATTCATCATATTAAAAAGTGACATAAGTATTATTTATACATGGCGATTACCCTACTAAATTACTTATTTAATAGGTGATAGATGTTTCCGTGAGGGACAGGTGTCACGAATGAGTACAGTCATACGAGCAATAAATAACAAGTCATAAAAGACTAACTCTGTGACGACAGATTAATCATCATTAGCCCTCTCTGGAATATTTATAATTGGAATCAGATCATTAAGTTTCTGCCTACAACCAGCAACAGGTTAACTGGCCACTTTTATCACCGAGCTACACCTCTGGAGGCCTGATCCTGTTTGCAGTCCCACGGGGCTAGAAATGATGTTGCTCCAGACTCTCTGAACTGGCGCTCCTGGCGCAATGTGCTGGGCTCCTTCGTGGCTTCCACGGGCAGGGGACGTTGTGCCACTAATGCACTCCTAAAAATACCCCAAATAGTTACTAGCCTGTGCGCTAGTCAGGTCCAGGGGGAATGAGTTTGGGAGTTTGTAATGTCTCTCTTTCTCATGCTGCCAGTCTCCGCCGTCTGTAGTAGTCTGGGATTATGTCTGAGCCTGTAGAGCTCTGTGTGTGTGTGTGTGTGTGTCAGCCACTGCCGGAAATTCGGCATCTGGAATCGATTGTGCCACAGTCATCCTGAGCCGAGCTGGAAGCCAAAAGAGCTTCAGACTGCATGGGTGCATTTTTTTTTCCTCCAAGCTTGTGGGATTTTTAAAGCATGGAGCAAACTCAAAAAAAAAAAAAAAAAAAAGATCCAAATCCCAGCATCTCGAATCATCACAAGTTGACTTCACATTCTTTGGTTTTAAGGGTCAAATTGTGACCCTTGCGTAGGAGCCAGAGAAATCTCCCCCCTCCTGCCCTTCCAAACAGCACCCATCATTTCCAGGCACACTGCACCCACAAAAGCCAGCCTGGGAGAGTGCCGGCCCTACCGCCACGCTGCCAGGGAAGGATGTGCATTTCACCTCTTTGCACCACTCACGTAGTGGTGAAAGGACCACAAAGGAGGCTGAAAACAGTCCCTCCAGAATCCCACATCTTTCTCCATGATAGGCATCATCCCTGTGCTGTCTGCCTCCTCCTCCCCTTGGGTGAACACACACCAGGAAGAAAGAGGGAGAGCAGAGGGAGGAAGAAGGTAGGAAGGGTGGATGGTGGGCTGCCATCCTGCAGATCCTCATGAAGCAGCCATGGGGCTGCTCCAGGTTGCCCTGGGGACCATGCCAGCCCTCCACTGCCTCCAGAGTGCCAGCAGCACATGAGGATTTTTACCCCTTTGGCATTGCTGAGCTCAGTTTTGCTCTATTTTAGAGAGAAGTTTCTCTCTAAAATTTTTAGAGTTTTTAGAGGCTGCAACACGACGCCTCTGTGCTGCAGGAGGCAGGAGCCAGAGGGTGGATTCAGCAGCCGTGCCTGGAGGTCGGTGCACACAGCGAAGCACTGGGAGAGGAGCTGGATCATCACCCCACGACGGCTCAGCCTATGATGACTGTAGGGCTAAAGAACAGCTGCCACCTTTGTGGCATGTGCTGCGAGGGCTAACAGGGGCATCAATCTGAGAATAAATAAATCACCCTACGGCACAGCCCCCTCCTGGGTAACGCCACAGTACGTGGTGCGGTTAGTTGGGTTTTTCGCCTGTTAGAGGCTGTACCAGAACCGCACTGCTCAGATGGTGAGAAAGCCCGATTCCCAGCCTGAACTGGTCTGTGGTCAGTTAACCTCATCTGTTCGCCTGCCAAAATTGCCCTTAAATAGTTCTCTCTTACAGGCATTATCTTTCCAAGTATTTATAGAAAGCAATCAGTGTCCGTTCTCACTTGGATAGACTGAAGATGTCATTTCTCAAAATCTGTCTTTGAGGAACTCCCCATGTGATGTGGGCAGTCAATAGTTCCTTTTTCTGCTGCTGATTTGGTATTTCCCTTTTCAATGCAAAATCAGTGTTTTCTCTTTAGCTGGGGAAATTACCTAATCGACAGTTCCTTATTAATACCCATTTCCTCCAATTTATTTGATTTTCCTGGTGATACCTAACCAAAAGCTTTACTTAAGTCTTGGTAGCTGATATCTACCACATTCCTGTTGTTTAGAAAATCACATGTCAAGGAAAGATTCTAACCAGTGTTAGGTTTCATAACTTGCAATATGGGTTTATCCTGTTTTTCTACGTCTGAATATGGAATGAGACTTCCAGCACACTCAGGTGCTATAATGGTTATTCTGTGTATGAAATGCAGTGATTAAAGTTAAAGGAGAGATTTGAAGGAGATAGATATAGTCATCTTCCAGAAGACAGATAAAAGATCAGGAAATTAGGTTTCGAGCAAAATGAAAATGCTTTGGGTTGTTAAATTCAAGAAAATCCTCCATTCTGTTGGATTTGGAACAAAAAACCCAACCAAACAAAAAATCTGTGTTTCTCCTTTTAGGTTTCCTTTTGATGCGTGACACTTGGAAGACTTTGGGTCTTGACAGGGTAAATGAAACCGTAGATCTAGTGAAGGAGACCCTCCCCTAAAATCCATTATTTCTGCCATTCTCATACTTTCTGGTCACCTTTCCTTCCCCTCTCTTATGAGCTGCCAAGCTGGGGGGGGGTTGGTGCCAGCTGGTGGAGAGCAAGGAAGACTTCTGCAATGAAAAACACGAATGCTCTTATTTCAAAACACTAAAATAAGCATCAGGAGGCTCTGCCTTTGTATGATGAGCCTTTGCGGGTGGAAGAGACTTGATCTGCCCATCCCAGGCCAGAGCTGCCTTGTGCCAAAGAGATGGGAGAGATTCAGATCCAAGCCCCCAGGAACCATATGGGGTTCAATGCGGGACTTGGAGAGCTCAGCACAGTTTTGCCGACCTGAACACTCAAGCTCATAGTGGGTCAAATAGTATAAATGACATGGGAATGTCTTCTGTCTCTCTTGCGTGCTGCTTTCTGTGCCAGTCACTTTGGACATCCTGTGGCACTTTGAGACATGGTTTCATTGGCATGGTGGTGTCGGTTTGATGGTTGGACTAGATGATCGCAGAGGTATTTTCCAACCTTAATAAATCTACGATTCTATGATTCTATGATAAAGCAAGTCACCTGGAGCGCAGTGTGCCGCTCCACGGAGGGTAACCAGCACGAGACCCAAACAACTCTTTCTCTGTAGATACAAGCCAACTTTTGCTCATGCGTCCTCTTGTGTACTGCTCTTACATACAATCTCATATGACTAATGAACAGCAGGGACTGCCCAGGTGTCAGGGTTGAATGTCACTCTTTTTCAGAGATGTAGGGGACGGCAGTTCTGAAGTGAGGTCTGAATCTGGCTGGTTGTCCTGTGGTTTTGCCACGTGAGTATATCCAAACCCCTGTTCTATGGGTAGAACTATGCTGAATTTACTAGGATAGATTAGCTAACACTGAGCATTGTGCCAATAGCAGCCTGTTACAAGTTTTTACTTTACTGCCTTAAAAAAGCACAAGTTGTAGGAGTAAAATGCCCCCCAAGCCCCCAAACTGATTTAGTGATTCAAATATTCCTGGGCTATCAATCCCCCCAGTTCTGTGGCAGAATTTGTGCCAAACTCCAGCCAGCAAGTGATCAGTTAGGGATGTTTAAACTGAGAAAACAAATAAACCCTGGTGCATTCTGAAGGGGTGCAGATTTTCACTGTGTATGAGTCTTGACAACGTACATTATGTCTACATTCAGCAACAAATCTGTTATCTCCTGGCCTCAAAAACATGCCACAGATGCAAGTTACAGAAAAACAGCTGCTACAAAAAGGGGATGTATAAGTAGTTACCATCAAAAAAATCCAAAAACCTAAACAAATGTGAACTACTATAATGTCTCACTGCTTACCACAACAGAGAGAGCAAATCTGGTTTAGAAGGGAAATGATGCAAAGCACTGATCTCCAAATCAGAAACATCCCAGCAAGGCCACCCACAGCAACAAAAGAATTAAAAATAACAGCAAAAAAAAAGACAGGGCAGGCAGCATTACCTGGGCTGCATGATCAGATCTAGAATCCCACAGTGTTATGATGAACACATTTACTAATTAAACCACTTCCACTCTGACACTGTCACTAGTGGCACTGCAGTGTGTTACTTCCAGCATCACTATTGTGAGCCTGTGCTCGCCGCAGGCTGATTACACCATACAAAGTAAGGTCTCCTAGATATGGTCTTCAGTGCACCACCCCAACTACTAAAATCTAGCTTTCTCATCTAGTTATGGTTTAGGAGGAGGAGCTAGATCTGGAATTCAAAAGCCCATGGGTTTTAATTTGGCCACTGGGAACATTGCCTGCTGCAGACTCGAGCAGGGGTTATTAGGTTACACGAACTGCCATGTGAATATGTGACAAGAAATGAAGTGGACCCTCAAGCACACAGAAATTGGCCATCTCTCAATTACAGGATCACTCTTGGAGAGGCTTGAGTGGACGTGGTCAGCTGTTGGCCATGAAGTCATGTCAATGGAAAACAAATGCCAGTGAATGAGCTCTTTGACACTGTACCTGGTAAATGATAGCTCTCCAAAGTGGGATAAGAACTGGACTATAAGCATTATACAGCAGATGATGTATTCTGAGTCTTGGGTCTTAAAATCTCAAAATGTAGCCAGCTATCTGTACTCTCGGCTTTTAAATTTTCTTTAATTACTTCAACCCTTGCCTCTTGATAGACATTTCTGCTACAAGCTACTACAAAGACTGCCCAGCTCCTTTCCTGGTGTGACAGTAGAGTCTCAGACTGTCTGTGTTTGGATATTGGAGTCTCAGGGTTGGAACTATTCACTCATGATGATTTTGGCTGCTGCAGTGGCATATCGGGCTCTAAGATCTTGACTTCTTCCACTTTAGAAATCAGAATGCATCTGCCTCCCAGCCATCTAATAGTTATGTGCTGAGGAGCTTTCTGCCCAAGTCTTTGCTGGCACACGAAGTTTACAAAGATGTGAAAAAGAAAATGCCATACAGCATTTTCTCCTGCCTAAATATCTACCACATTATAACTCTGTAATTGCTGAGCTCTTTGCAATATAAGAAGAAAAGCTTATGAAAATTCAGAGGAAAAGCTTCCAAATTCCCTGAAGAACCAAAAATGGGAACAACATATTCTGAAAGTTCATCCTCAGCAGCCAAACTCTGATCCAACACAGATGTAGTTGAATATTGTAGATGGAGAAGATTATAATTTTATATATTGTTTCTCTTGCTTTATCATTCTCTACATTTTTATGGGCTAGCCACATTTTGCTTCATGTATGAATGTAAATACATATGTAAATGAATACTGTTGTGCAAAGCCTTTTTCTGATATCAGTAATGGGATGTTTTCATCCCCGGGTTAGATGTACAGCATACTAAACTGCACGCTTTTGACTTTTGAGTATTATACTATTTCCTGATAATAAAAGTATGCAACCCCAGTTTATTGCTCTCCATTTAACAAAGGAAACCAATGTTTATTTTGTATGTCTGAAAAGTACAAACTCAATTAAAGGAACGACCGATGAAATACTGAGTCAGGAGCTTGTACACAGATTTAATCACACGTGGGAGAAACACCCCCTGGAAGGTCGATTATGCTGCCCATCAAGAACAATGCCAGAATCTATTAACTTCAACAGGAACAAGAACTGGCCAAATCTCCAAGCGCTCAGGCGGCCTCTCCAGGCTAAGGGTTGGCAAGAGACTTCCAGCATCTGCTGCAGGATCCTGTCTTCTGCTGTTGTACACAGACTTGCTCCTTCCACAATAGCCCACACCTACAAAGAACCCCTGCTGCAAAGGGCAGCCAGCTGGATCTGGGTACCCAGCGGGGCATAGCTTGGATCCCTCAAAGAATTCATCCATTCTTTTGGTATTAATTTTACTGTACTTCAGCAATATACAAGAGTGGGCAAAGACTGCAGCTGAAAATGGCCAGTCTTGCCTTGTAACGCTGGAAGGTGATGGCAATTTGCAGAATGATGGTTATGTATTTCCCATTCACAAATACAGCAAGTTTCGAAAATCCCTAATGTCGGTTATTTAAAATATCACTGACAAATTTTAACGGGCGTCACTGTACCAGTTCTATGTCTAATTTTTAACACATGAAAAATAGAAGACTGTTTTTCTGGGACAGACGGCTTATTCAACATCATCGTTGGTAAAGCTGAAGTCAATGACACAGTTTTGTGGTTGTGTCATTTTCAGTGTGATTTAGACACAGCCACTTTCAGATGAAAAGGACATTAGGTAAGAAAAAAAACCCGCACTGGGTGTTATAACCCATGAGGGTAGCCTGTTCCACTCCCCTGCTACTGACGGCTTGCGTAATTTGATGGCCAAGCCTACTGAAACTACACAACATACTCTGTTTTTCAATTTCATAGACTGTGATGTAACTCCAAAACAAGCAATGATTAATGAAATAACATTCGTCCCACCCAATGCAAGAAATGTCACACTGCTCCAAGCTTTGCTATTAGACTGAAAATGTGTCTCTACAAGAGATTCTGCGCCGCTGTTTCTGCCAGAGACGTGGCAGCTGGTCTTCTCTGCCCCAGAAAATGTCATGTAACATGGTAGGGATGCTCTAGGTACATCTGGAGAATGAGTCAAGTGGTTACAGTTGGGTAAATGGTTCCTTGCTCAATATCCTAAGTCATTGTATCTCCTAGTTTTTGTGTTTTCTATAAAAACCAACAGAATTGGGTTATCTCATGCAAAACCACAGCTGAGAAGGAAGCATCAGAAGAGAAAATATATGAATTTGGGAATGTCTTGTTTTGTGGAAAGGTGACTCTGTCATGTCTCATGCACCAAAGACTAACTCATGACTGACTGCTGTGGGAGGGGTGCGTGAACCCTGGACCAGGAATTCCCATGGAAACCTCAAAAGTTCAGATAGACTTGTTCACTGCTCAGCTTCATCATCTCTCATCCTCATTAAAGTAAAAATGTCCTATAAAACAGGATACTGCTCAGTACAGCTTCCTTGAAATTAACTCATACTGAAGGAGTGAGAGAAGAAAAAAGGAAAGGAGAAAGTTGAAGAAAGGCACAAGGAAACACACAAGCAAAGTTGCTGTGTGAAACGTGTCTGTTTCCAGGGTCACGCAAATCAACAGCGGATGTTTTAGATACCCTCTTGTGACTGTAACTTGACATGTCAAAGAGCAGTTCTGCCCTACAGCCCTTCGCTTCTTCTCCCCTTACGAGGGTAACAGGAGATCTTTCTGTCATCCAGTGAAATTTCTCTTCTACCACAATGCTAACACTAGTAATTTGATATATATCAGCCTCTGAAACTGATATATATCAAGGGGCTGTGGAGGTAGAAATCCCTCCAAGCTTTGAAACGATTTGGGGGATTTATTAGGACACTTCCATGGGGCAAAAGACAGTGCTGAAACGCTCACAGCAACCCACAGCCCCTGGGGGCTGCAGCAAGCGGTCTCTGGATGGCTGCTGTTGTGCCAAGCATGGGTGGGAATTCGGGTGAACAGGGCTGACATGCACAAAACTGATCTCTCTTGGTGTCGTGGCTTTTTTCTGCAGATAATATAACTACAAGAATGGTTTGCTGAGGAGGCAGTTGGGCTCTAATCCCTCATGGCAGAGCAAATGTGACATGAATGAAGCTGGCAAAAAAGCTTTGCGAAAGCACAGTCACTCAAAAAGTTACTGGGATGAATATTTTTGTCACCAAAAAGTGGCAATTATTTCTTCACCCATGGGATCTCTGTCTTCTCTCCCTCCAGGCAACAGAGTGAACGTTTATGTTCTGGTATTCCTCCAAAGTGCATTATAATGGCATGACAGAAACAAGAGAGGTATCTTGGATTTGGTTAACCCTCACGTACTGAAGGCATGAAAAAATAAAGCCCAAGGACAGCTGAAAATGAAGAGGAATTTCTTCAACGTCCTCATCCTGAAGAACAGAGGTGTTTTCCTCTGGATAGTGATTCAAACTGAGTATCTAAAAAGCAGTTTATTGGTTTTGCTCAGAGGTGGTGAGCTGGCAAGCAGAAGCGTTCCTTGGTAGGATCACGACCGAAGTAACCAAATTGAATAAATGTGCCTGAACTGCAGGCAATAACCTGGGGCACACCGAAGATCCAAACTGAGTCTTGAGGTCCATTGTCAATGAATTCTTATTATATCATGTTGCTGCACTGTACACACAGAGTAAGGCTCCATTCGCCCTCCATCATCACACCTTTAACACAACTACACATATATGAGTCTAAAAGCACTTTTGTCCCCCAATAGATTTAACTAATTCTTTCCTTAACCGAGGTTGATTTTCCTAGTTGTTCTGCTGCCTGCATAATGAAAAATACTGTAGTAAGGAAGAAAATGCTGCAGCAGCTCCTGCTTATAATGAAAACCACATTGTGGCAGAGCCCTGAGGACTGGCTGGGGGAGGTGGAGGCAACGGGGCTCCCTGGCTCTGCTCACAAGTATGATTCAATAAGTCATTTCCAGGGTAAACATATAAATCTGTCCTTCTTGAACAGAATCCAAACAATCAGAAGTATCCCCCTTGCTTTATTCAAAATGTCTCTGCTGCTACTGAGGAAATAAAAGGAGTGGATAAAAACAAACACCCTTTGGTGGAAGTCGAAAAAGAAAACATTCAGTGTAAGAGTTCAGATGGCCACTGAGTAACTTTGCTCAGAGGCTAAACTTCTGGCTGCTGCTGATGTTCCCGATAAGCATCCTACCTCACTGGTGGCGTCATGCATGCACCAATGTTGTTGCTCAGAGTGTTAGGATTAGATATTAGAATGGATGCCCCAGAGAAAAGAAAAAACAGATGGGAAAGAAGAAAAAAAAAATAAATCAACAATTCTTCCCCTGCAGCAAATATGGTTTAGCTAATGTGCAAGTCTGGATTTGTACAGAAAGTAGAACTTACTATTGCATCCTGTTTTCATCAGTGTGCCCTGCTGGGAAAGTTTAAGGCTGGCTCAGTCAAATGGTGAAGATCAAGAAGAAAACTCTTTTTATGAGTGTCAAAACTGCTGTGTAATCTGCAGTGTCAGATTAACAATTCTGATAGATTCTGCATTGCAAATGAAGGCTATTGAGCTGTCATAATGCAAGTTCTCCCACCCCCAAAATCTAGCTCTGTCTGTAATGTCATTGAAGAAGTCATTATCTGCTACAATCAGTGTCTGGTGAGATGGGTCGCCCTGCTGTAAACCTGGTGTCTGTACAAGAAGCTTTTCAGACCTAGTGCTATTGTCCGCTCTCTCGTTTAAAAAGTTGATCCTCATTGTTATCTTAAAGACCTTGCTCTGCAAAGGCAGTGATGACCTTAGAGAGTTGGTGTTACATCTAAACACCAGATGTGACAGAGGTGTTTTCCTCCGGATAGTGATTCAAACCGAGTATCTAAAAATGGTGATACTTGAAATCACCTCTCTAGCTATGTTCTAGGATCCGTTTCTGCCACGGAATCCTAAAACTTCCCATCATTCCCTACTGAGATGATACAATCAATTAAAATGCTTCTACTATTGGTGTTCATTGGGAACACCAAGAACAGACCACCATGTTCAGCTTTAGCTCTTTCCCAAATGGTGCTATTCAATGCTTTTCCTTGCAGCCCCTTCCTTTAAGTATAAGGTTGAATCTATGCTGCTAGTCTAGCCCAGCTACACTTATAGGTTGTCCGTTCAGACACGTTTATAACCCAGTAAAAGGAGGACTCGGAAGATAAGCCAGATTACCCAGAGTGTGGTTGTAGACAGCACAAAGCCAGTCAAGTCACGGCCACTAGAAGTCAGGAAGATGCCCCCAGACAGTTCATCCTCTCTGTGTAATCAGCTGGATTATGCCCAGAGGATCTATAGGCAATTCAACAACACAACTACAAGTAATTTTCCAGCAAACGCACATAGGAGACTGCATATTTCTGTGGTTCTTTTACAGGTCTTTGGTAGCTGCATACTTACCCTTCCATACTTATCTTCAAATCTGCCAATTTTAATGTAAATTGGCTAGCTAGAAGATGGTTTGGACTTTCTGTAGGTCATTTTTTCCCTACCTCTTGCTTAGCTGACTCCACTCTTGAGCTTATATTTATTGTAGAAGACTATGAGATCTAATTCCCAATAGTGCAAGACCTGACACTACAACTTCAGCGGGTCATTTCCATCTTGAATACAACCTCTTCCTGCATTAGCTCAGTTGTATGTGTCACTAAGACGCACATGATCCCCTCCCTTGACTGTGTTTCTATGCACAAGGGGAAAGCCAGACAGCAGAGTGAGTAGTTAGGAAGGAATTAAATTTTTTCTGTCAGTCCTTTCACTAGAAAGAACGTTTACAGATGTTATTGGCATAGTCATGTGAAGTGTTTTCCAGACTAGATTTCATCAAAAGACTTCAAAAAGAATTAGGGACATAAATGTAATTTTTAGATGATTTTGTGAGGATCAGATTAATTCGGCCTTGCTTTAGAGCTGAAGTAACTCCTAGCAAGAGTAGAATAAAGCCCAACACATTTTGTACAGACGGATCCTCATTATCTGAACTCGTATGGCTCATGCAGAGTGTGTCAGGGAACTAGTCACTGGCAGGGACCAGAAAGTTGAATGTGTTCTCCTACGAGAAGTGATAACACAGAACACCCACACAAGGAAGAGCTGGAGGCACACTGGGGCCACTACAGGAGTGCATAAACATGAGGTGGCTTACAGTACGTACACGCAGGCGGCTGGGAGAGGGTTCACAGCTATTCTGGCAGAGGGAACTGCCTCTTCCTTGTGTCCGATACACATATCAGGTCAGACAGTTGTATTGGGCAGCTGCTTTATCACTTGAGTATCTTTTCTGTCGGGTCATTTGTGGGTAGCTTTGATGTTTCAGTGGGGTTTATCTCCCAGTTCCCCAAAGACATCCTTCCTTCCTTAACTGCTGTCTTCCCATGCGTAATATGAAAGCATGGCTACCAAGGGCTGAAAGTGCTGCTGAACTGCTTTTAGAGGCTCAGGACTTAAATCCCAAGTTGCCTAGGCACAAGGCATTATGATACCAAGCGAAGTGGTAGCCAGATATTTTTAATGATCTGGATTTAAGTGACTTACCTACATTTATATAAAAAAAATCAGTGGTGGAGCATGAGATCAAAATAGGATCTGCTAAAGCCCATTAAACCCATGATCCATCCTCCCCTGGTCTAACTGGTGCTTTAGATCTGAAGCAAAATGCTGCAAGTTTAGTTCTAGGATTCACCTTGGAGACACCTCTAAGTAGAAAGCAGACTTGATAGGTGTTTCATGTCCCTTAAGGGGTGCGTTCTGCTTTCACAGCACTTTCTGAAGGTCAGGAACTCAGCTGCTCAGAGCCTGTTCTGAACAGTTTGCAGACTGGGAGCGTCAGCATCTTGGCTAGTGGGATTGTGCTTCAAAGGGAAGTCGTGTGTGTGGTGGTGGTGGGGCTATACTGCAAAATCAGGCTCTGTCCACATCTATGGATACTGCAAATTGCTGTATATTTTCTACAAGAGTGACTGCTGAAACACTGCATCCAGCTGCTAACAGCTGGGGTGCTGGGGAATATAATGCAGGTGCTAAGCCATTTTCTTGGAAGCTTTTTAGATATCTAAATACAGCCTGAAGAAGGAAATAATTTTCACTGAAGATACTTTCCTTTTGTTAGCTTCCTCTCCCAATGGTGTTCTTCTGATGTCTCACTTTGTGGAAGGAAGCAGAAAGGCTTGTTGCAAACAGTTAGCATACTGCTTTACCACAAAAGATCTGGCAAAATGTTCTGTGGGTTTAGTTTTATTTTGAGCAGTACAGGATCAAAAGACCAGCTTCCTTCTTGTCCTGAATCAAAATAAGGAAAGCAGAGGAACCTAACTATTTCCATACACATGAGGCTAGAGCTGAACGAACACAACAAAATCTTATCAAACAGAAAAGATTAATTCACTCGGTTGCTATTAGTACAAGTAAGACCATTAATTGGCTGAGTACTGGAATGGTTGCACATTGATTTCTGGAAAAGATTACCATTCCTCAAAGAGTTACAAACAATATTTCATCAGAAAATGCACATAGAGAACATGCATATTCTCATTCACTGTTTCTGTATGCTAACATTTTAAAATTTATTCAAAAGGCATAGCATAAAATCCATTTGCCCCAAATATTGTACCGCAAATAGTGGAAATGATCATTTTCAGAAACTCAAAGGCTGAACTTTGCCTTATAGTATGATTACTCAAACAATTATGTCCATATAAAACACAATCAACTGGCAAGCAATATATTGACAGAAAAGGAAAAATATAACTAATATTGCTGGATAGTTTATTTTGTATCTTACTGTCCTACCAGCCCCATAAAAGCTTGGTTAGCTTAGGGTAGCTAATTTGTTTTTGAAAGATTCTCCATCTGTGTAACATGATTTGTTAAATCTGAGCCAAATTTGGTAGAAAGGAATTGTATATTTGCATGCCAGAAAAGGATGTATTTCCTGTTACTTTTGCAGACATGCCTTCTAATTTTCTGCCCAGTGAATTGAGCTCAGACCTGTTAAAAGACAGCATTACTGAAACCCCCTCTAAGTTGTCACTAAAGTAAGAAGGAAAAGCTATTTATCAGAGGCGATCCTTTAATAAGGGATCCAGCTGCATCCATCCAAGAGCTGGATGTAGCTGACTGGTTCCTTCTTTTGCCAAGACGTTACCAAAGAAGGGTAAGTTTTTATTGCATGTTGGTACTGTTTCACTAGCAATGCATATCACAGGACAGTAAAAACAGATAAAGAGGAGAAAGGTGCTGGAATTGCTCCTTTATTTTTGTTGGCTGCAACAAAAGCATTCAACGTCCTCTTGGATATGTTTTCTCAAGTGCTGAGTGACACACCAATAGAGTAAGAATTGCAGGGTAAGAAGAGTTAGAGCCTTTCAAAGCTAAATTTGTAAAGGGCAGGTCCTAACTGTCTAGATCACCTGGGAGATGTCTTGTATGAAAAAGTGAAATATTTCATCACCTTTTGTTTTTTACGGGTGAGCTGAGAGGTGAGAGGTGTGCTTGTGGTTCGGACAGAGGCACTGCAGGGGCTCTGTGCTCAGCACCATGCACTGCCTCTGGCTTGCTTTGGGGCCTCTGGCAAGCCCTTTACCCCATGAGCAGGAGTAAGAATATTCATTTATCACTTTAATTATCTCCTCTGCAGATGCTTTACCCTGTTAAAACTAAATACAAATGTTGAATTGTAGGTGCTGTGAATAATCCGTCCTTCATACATCTCTGCTCATTAAAAGCCATGTGCATAAATCTGAGATCACAGCCTACAAAAGACAGCCCTTGCCCCAACCTACAAAGTGTACATACTGCCCGCAGCATTGTACTTCTGTGCTTTGAAACTTCTAGCAGTAAAGACTTGCTTTCTTAGGAATTTTCTTAGCAGCTGATTGCCTATCTAAGGAACACGGACAGATAGAAGTGTGGATACAGACGGGCAGGGACTCCCCGAGGCCAACAGTTAGGCTTCTGTGAAGTAAGTGACCACCTGGCCAGGAGCTGATAGGAAGCAATAAAACCCAAGAAACTACCAGCCTGAACAGGAAAGGAAAAAAATGAGCTCCAGCTTCATTCTCGCCTATTTTAACTCAAGGGATGATACACAGGACAACCCTGGGGGCCGGGTGCTGCTAGCTGCAAGACCAAACCAGGTGGCTGGTGCAGCAGCGTACAACATAGGCCACTGCTTGGCTTGAGCCTTTCTGCTGGAGCTGCTCAATTTTGAACCAGATTACAGAAGAGTGGTTTTCAGAAGAGCCTGATGGATGCAGCGTTCACAAATGCAACTCATGTTTCTGAAAGCTCAGAGCTCATCCTAACTCCTTAAACCATCTGTATGGAAAATGGAACTAAGGTTCCCAAAGCAGCTGTGTGTTTGAGTTTTCTTGCGTTGACAAGCTTATAGTGTCCATCTGTGAGTTAACTCGGAGGCTCTCAGCTGGTGTAGATCAGATACATTACTCTGTCGTGTGGCTGAACTTCTCTTACTAGTGGGTAATGCTTGCCTATATTTCAGGGCTGTATCCCTTACCTCCCTCCTCCCCCAGACTGTATCTGACTGGTTATGCCTGTGAAGGGGAAGTAATTTTTTTACATGTAGATCTGTCAATTTAAAGGGTAAGGAGGAAGCTTAAGTTGGTTTAGTATTAGCAGCCAAATGGGGACCTACCAGGCTCAAGGTAATGAATAAGCTGTGGTTTACACCATTAATGGAGTAGGGAGAGGAAGACTAGGATTGAGGTTTGGATCTTGTTAGTCTGTAAAATAACTGAAATAGTATTTTTTCCTGTTCATTGACATTTATAGGAGCTCTGTACCTAGGAGGAGATGTGCTCTGTTCCAAGTTGTGCTTTTTCCCAGTCTATCTGGAAAGAATATATTCAGGTAGGCTGTAACAACTGAAGCACAAGCTATTTATGTGTTGCTGGGTATTTCTGACTTGAACTATTTGACAGGCTGTATGCTAAATACGTGGGTTTAGTTTCTAAATGTCTATGTCAAAGCCTGTCTTTCCCCTGTGCCTTATTAAAAGAAAGGCTGGAAGAAAGGAAGTGAGGAAACTTGAAAGTTAAAAACATTCTTGGGGTTTTCCCAGAGAGCAGAGGAGGATGTTGGAAGCCTTTCATAGTATCAGTTCTCCTTGCCCTCTTATTAGTGCATTGAAATGGCTATATTAATCATATTGATTAGTTTGTATTTCCTTAATAAGTGTAAACGCATCTAGGACCTTTTAAGGGAGAAGTTGCACTTGCAGATAGAGCTCTCAAAGATACCAGAATTAGACTTAGTAAAAACTTTATTTGCCTCAGGATGAAGCTCTCTCATTGTGTATCTGACTCTTGATGAGGATGTTTACTGGACTGAAGGTAAGAAGCAATCATTTCAACTGTACACGTCTGAAGAAAGATTACTCAGAAACCACCTTCCAGAGGTAAAAGGAAAAAGCTCTGCCCTGTTCAACAAGAGCGTCACGCTGCCTGGCGTTATTTCTGGTGGGAAGCTGGGTATTACTGACAGCAGACTGGTGGAAGCTGGCTCAGGCTGGTGCCTTTGCTGTCAAGTCTCAGTGACGATGTCCTTGCCTTGAAGCAATACCCAGCATGCGACCAGAAGCCCTGTACTGCTGGAGGTGGTGTCTGCAGGTAAGATGCAGAAAGGTGGTCCTGGTCCTCTTGAAGTCACTGAAGAGCCTGTACTATTTTCCAAAAGAGGAAAGGGTTTAGTGCTAGTGCTTTAATCAGGTTCTTTGCATCAAGTGGGTGTGACAGCGGATAATGGTTGCTGTTCTTGCAGAGGATGCTCCGTGGCATCAGCAGCACATTCAGGGAGCAAACCAAGCTATCGCCCTTATGCTGTACGCAGTCATTAGCAGACTTGTAGATGGATGTCACTGATAGTCCTGGTTAACAGATGACTGGAGACTTGCCAACATGATGCCCATCTACAGGAAGGGCCGGAAGGATGATCCGGGGAACTACAGGCTTGTCAGCCTGACCTCGGTGCCGGGGAAGATTATGGAGCGGTTCATCTTGGATACGCCCAATGAGCATGTTCAGAACAACCAGGGGATCAGGCCCAGCCAGCATGGGTTCATGAAAGGCAGATCCTGCTTGACCAACCATCTCTTTCTATGACTGGGTAACCCGCCTAGTGGAGGAGGGAAAGACTGTGGGTGTTATCTACCTGGACTTTAGTAAAGCCTTTGACACTGTCTCCCACAGTGTTCTCCTGGAGAAGCTGGCGTCTCATGGTGTGGGCAGGTGCACCCTTTGCTGGGTCAAAAACTGGCTGGATGGCCAAGCCCAGAGAGTGGTGGTGAATGGAGTTCAATCCAGTTGGCGGCTGGTGGCAAGCGGTGTTCCCCAGGGCTCGGTATTGGGGCCAGCCTTGTTTAATGTCTTTATCAATGACCTGGATGAGGGGACTGAGTGCACCCTCAGTAAGTTTGCAGATGACACCAACCTGGGCGGGAGTGTCGATCTGCTTGAGGGTAGGTAGGCTCTGCAGAGGGATCTGGACAGGCTGGATCAATGGACCAAGGCCAACTGTATGAGGTTCAACAAGGCCAAGTGCTGGGTCCTGCACTTGGGTCACAATGAGTCCATACAACGCTACAGGCTTGGGGAAGAGTGGCTGGAAAGCTGCCCGGCAGAAAAGGACCTGATTTGGTCTGACAAACAGCATAAGCTCAATGGACCCTCTTCTTGTTTACATGCATGCTGTCTCCTTGAGAGCCGCTGGGCTGCCCAGGTACAACAGGAGAGACTCTGAGCTATTTAACATCACTAATGTGCAACATCCCAACTCCTGCCCCCTGGGATGGATGATAAAAGCCCTGGTAGGCAGCTTTGCTGTCCACTGGCTCTTCCTTATAAGATTGTACAAAACCAATGAAAATGGGCCACCTATGTTACCTGTCTGCCCAATGTGATCAGGGTAATATTGCTGGCTCTTGCAAAGGTAAGGTAGCGATAAAGCCTTGCATTGAACCTAGTGGGTTTCTCTAATGTACTTCAATAAGCCTGCAAATTTGGGGGTGTGGAAACACAAGTAACTATATAATATTTCATTGCCCTTCATACAGCTGTGCTTAGTTGTTGACAACATGACTTGGGAGAAAGCAGATGGTTTTGCAGTCCAGAAGTCTGGAATTCATTAGTGGAAATTTTCAGACGTGGGTTGTTTTTTGGGGTTTTTTTTGGTTGTTTCTTTTTTTTTTTTTATTCCTTGGCTTAGCTACAAGAAGTCAAAGCAAACAGAGCTGAAAATTCAGAGTGAGGGGTGTGAAAGAGTTTCTTTGCTCTCTTTCACCAAAGAAGTGACTGGACAAAAAAATCAAACACTTGTGAATTTCTTTTTCCTGGTTTGCTTTGTCTGTAAGAGCAAAGCTTTACTGAGAAGAGGAGCTCTTAAGAGCTTCTCTGGAATTCAGGTTTATTTGGAGAACACCAACATGATACTTGCTGCTAAAGACTGCAGTTGTGCTAACCTCGTAAAGGAAAGGGGAGGAGACAAGAGAAGTGATGTTAATTTATTCGCTGAAGAGTTCAGACTATGTAGTTCTCCCTACAAAGATCTCTTTCTCCTACCAAAAAACACATGGGAACCCTGCACAGAAATAAAAACTGCATGGTGAATGTTAACCTGTGACATCCTGACTTGAGACAGGAACAAAGCTCTTTGATAATGAGGTGCCGTGTCTTGGAAAGGTGGAGTTTTGTGCTTGCGCTTTTTATTGGATGAGTCTGTTTTCTAGGCACTTGGAGCAGATTGCAGTATTTCAGTAATGTGGCTGCCTGGAAAAAGCTGGAAGCAGAATTATTTTGGGGAGGGTGAAAAATTCTTCGCATGAGTAAAAGTACAGAAGTGCTGCAGCCCTCTGGAGCCAGGCACCAGCCCTGCTGTCGGCCTGCTGCCCTGGCACAGAGCTCTTAGCCAGGCTCTGCTTTGAGCTCTCCCTTCTCAGAGTCTCGTATCTGTTTCTTCCGCTTTGTAGGTGTTTCATTCATTCCCACCATCCAGGTTTGTTGCTCCAGGCTCCCACTATTTGGGGGGGCAATGGCATTGCCCCAGCTCCTGGAAATTCATTTCTAGAGCATTTTCCTTGAGGTCCTGTGCCCCAAGCCTGTCCCAGGAGCCACCCTTCCCTGCCATGTTTCTTCCCAGTATCCTTTAGACAACAAATTTCCTATCTTGTTACACTCCTCAGATGCTGAGGCTACGTTCTGGTCCATGGCCAACAGCTTTCTGACAAGCACAAGCAACACAGTTAACAAACAATGCGGCTTTGGAGAGCTGCCTTTTCACTAAGTAAAGGGGAGGTGGAGAAAAAAAACCCGTCCATATGAAACCTCTACTGCTAAATTTTTTCCATGCAAGGTGTGGCTCTGCTACAAAGGATACTTCAAATGAGCTTCTGGAAGCTGTATTGCTGGCGAATGTCGAGGTGGTTTATGTACACCTAGAGTCTGGGAAATCCTTTA
Organism: Scopus umbretta; assembly: GCA_013400535.1. Lineage (NCBI taxonomy): Eukaryota > Metazoa > Chordata > Aves > Pelecaniformes > Scopidae > Scopus > Scopus umbretta. The sequence goes on along the minus strand of VZTL01067103.1, from coordinate 17,679 downwards.
AGCCTTACGTAAATGCAGGCTAACAAAACTACTTTGCCTGGGACTTTAAAAGTGTCAGGTAAACTTCTTTGGGATTGGGAAACTCGGTTAAAAAAAAAAAAAAAAGAAATCCCTGTTTCTGCTTCTCATTCTTAGTCCTCTTGGAATTCCAGGCTGTTAGGTGTTACCCTCCTATGCAGGCATGGGGAGAGCAGATTTGATGTGTCATAGCAGCCTTGAAGCAGAAGTCATGTCATGAGAAAGCTTTGCCCATATCCAGACAGGATGATAACCCTTGCCAGTTAGAGCTAAGGACTAGCTAACCCCTCGGCAGCTCTCATCTCTAATCTATAATGCAGAGAAGGTGCAGTGGCTTGTTAGTTCATGTAACATCTGTGTTCCTCGCTCCAAGGCAGCCAGTAAACAATGTGACTGAGAAAATAAAACTGGATTTTTTTTTTTTTTTCTGTAAAAAGGAATGTGTAATTATGGCAGACAATAATCCTCCATTTCTTGGAAAAGGCAAAGACTCAGCTGGGATTTCATCAGCATGACCTGGTTCATAAAGCAAGTGACACTTCATAGAAATCACTGCAAAGCTAAAGTAGCAAATTTCTGGTCCTTAGTGCCAAAGGTGCTAGTGCTTTCTTGGTGAACTGACAGTCTTCTCCAAGAGTGTTGCCTTCAGTTCCTGGTACAGAAATCCTTGTTCCATCTCCAGTGGCAGATGCAAGACAGACTGTGAAGCTGTTCCTTCTGCCTTCTTTTAGTGCTGCTTGTTGTAAATGAACTCAGAAGATGCGTGATATAAGATAGAATGGCTCCTTATTTAAAAATTTCTCATGAACTTACAACATTTTTAGCACATACAAGTTAAAACTGCATTCATTTAGGATGCTTAGAAGTAACTTCTATTTTTCATGCCAGGTGGATTTATAAATGCACACACTCCTATTAAATGTTGGCCATTTTGTGCCTTTAATTCAACGCCTATCTGTGCTTGAGTTACATATGATGCAATCAAACTGTATTATAACAAAATACCTGAGGCCAAGCTCTGCACCCGAATTAACTGTATTGCATTCAGATGCTCTCTTAGGCTACAGCAATGCCACCTGCGTAGCTGTTCAAGCACCAGTTTAAACATCGCTACGGTTAGAAGACTTTAGCACTACCTCCCTCAAGAACACGGGCAGGACTTTCATTGCTCCTAAAGCCAGGAGAGATTTGTGGTCATCCCATCTGCCTGCTGCAGGACCCGGTGTTAACTGCCTTGACGTAGAGTTGATGTCCTGCAGCACCGTCATTTACAGGGGGTGGAGGAGAGTCTGGTGCACGCAGCTGTACAAATAAGGGATTTAGCTGGTTTGGTTTCAAGTTTGCCAGCCAGTTTTGGTAAACTGAATTGAAAACTGCCTGCGTTTGCTGTCAAAATGTACAGCTTAAATAAAAGGGTTTGGATCTGATTTGAAATTAAATGTTATGATTGGAGGAGAATATTTTTTAAGAGTAAAACCACTTAATTTTAAGATTTAACTAAAATACAGAAAACAGAAATATCTACTTCTCTGGTTTTCTGGCAACTCTCCTCCAAATTATTCCCTAAATTTTATCCAGGTTATAGTGACTTAGTGTATCTTTTCTCTTTAAATTGCAGAAGCAGTAGGAAGCATTTAAGAAATGTGTGCTCAGTTTCAGCACACAAGTCAAAGCAGCACAGTTAAAAGCTGAAATACTTCTTTTACGATCAAAGAAGGTGCCTGGGACCAAATCTTCCAGGAGACAAAACTGTCATCTTCTCTCCCCCTCGCCTAGATACAACAATGGGGGTAAGTTGAGGACAATGTTTTACCTCAAAACTGCTTTCAGTCAACTTACAGCTTACCTCATCTGGTGTGCTCACACTACAATAATCATTGCCTAACAACAATACCACAGGCAACTTTGCCAAAAGCAACTTTACAGTGCAACAGCATAAACATCCCCATGGGGGTGTCATGCTTCCGTGCATCTCATGGGATACCCTAAACATGAGGTTCTAAATCCAGTTAGTGGTTGGAGCTATTAGGAGTAGCTGGAGTCCATCTGAGTGAACCCAAAAAGAAATTTTTTTAATTTTACTGTAACACAAAAATCCTATGCTGAATAGGAAAGAAAACTGTATTAACAAAAAAAAAAGAGAAATACAAGGAATTTTTACTGGCAGTAAAACAGTGTAATTCATAGCTTGGTCACAGCAGTTGTTTAACTGTGCAGTTTGCAGAAGTTGTCAGGGGATAGATTTACGGCTGGACATGAGCCTGACGGAGGGGCGGCAGAGGCGGGATGGTGTGGGACACGCGCTCCCGGTGATGCAGCGGGGCGGCCGCCGTGTCGCTGCACAACTTCTCCTCCGTTTCATGCTAACGTAAGGTTAGCATCCTGCACACTTGCCGTAGGCTGTACAGCACTCTGTTTATGTTCATTTATCAACACGTAACTTAGAGTCAGCAGTCTCTATCGCCCTGTCCTACCGCAATATTATGTATGTAGTGAGCAAATTGAAGCCCTGCGTTATTTCTTCTTAGGTGCTTCCTAATCCCTAGTACAGAGGAGCTGCACAAGAACTGAGCTAGTTTTGCATATGGGTGGTTATCCCCTGTGTGCAATGTCTTTATTTCTACCAATGCAAATGTGCCCAAACCTGATTCTGACAACTGGTAGACTATGGTAAATCTAATAACCCTAAAACTCTAGAAACACAGATATAGAGGGGTCATTAACTGGCAGTGTAAGAAAATGAATTCTTCTATTCAAGCAAAATTTATGCCACTTTTCTTTGAATAAGCTGCCAAAAGAACAAGAACAACTTAAAGATACTGTAGCTGTGGTTTGTGTCAAGCATTCAAAAAGGAAAAATAGAGAAACTGTAGGCAAGGGCAGATACCAGTCCAATGGCTGTGACTCCAAGACTGCAAATAACCCACCTGTGAAATGAGTTTCCTTCAAACATTAATCAGTTTCTGGACAACAGCATCACATATCTATCATAACTGTTCATGTATTTATTAAAGCTGGGGAATCTCTGGTCACCTGTGGGCATTTAGTGGTGTTCAGGCATGAGGTACTTAACTTTCAGCCTCTTTTTAAATAAATAGTAACACAGCAGCTGCCATGTTAAACACACCAATCCTAAAAATTACTGCTGTACCTTGAATCTGGCTCCCCCCACTTATTTATTTTAATCACGAATGGGAGATGAAGGGCAAGAGGGGTAGTATTTAAGTTCCCAGTACGTAATCTTTTGATGCCTTTCCTGGTTGTAGAAGGAAGCGATAGGGACAGCAGATTTGAACGTTTGAGGTAAAGCCAGATGCATCTTGTTATACAGGCTGCTTTTGGAAATTTGGATTTGCTGTCTTTCAGTCTAGAACTGCTGGTAACTGGAGCTGTATGGAAGCAACTCGTACTCCCAGCACCTTGTTCCCCTCCAGCTCCTTCCAGTTGCTGCTGTAGCAGCTCCTAGCTGGGCAGCAGAGGCAGAAGCAACGTTGCGGGGGTGACAGGGTGGAGAAAATTAGACTGTTGTTTAGCATCCCCTTGCCCTGCTTTGTGGAGAGGGCAGGTATGTGTTCTGGAAAACAGCAGGTTTTGATTTGCAAAATCAGAAGCTTTTTGCCAGAGAACTGTCTAAAGGGCAAATCGGAGGGCAGCCAGCGGCAAAACTATTTTCTAGCTTCAAAGGTGTTCCTTTCAAAGGCCAGTTTAAATCCTTGAAGTATTAAAGCTGTGAAAACAAATCAAGAGAAGAATGGAATGAAATTGCTCTTACCAAAATAGCAAACCAGGTTCATATGCTTAGAAGTAAAATGAACCAGGGCAGCGTAGAAGTTACACTTCACCCTGCTCTGTGGTGTCGAGTGAGCCGGTGCAGCTTGGGAAGTGCCAAATTATTGCACTTGGAGGGTGGTGGCTGCCAGGAGGGCTCTACGGGAACTGGGGAAGGAGTGCAAGGCTTTCCTTTAGCAGGGAAGTAAGAGGTGATGCTGAGGCCAGTCCCGCGGTGTGACAGAGCTGTATGAGCCATATGGAGTAGCTGCGGTACCTTTTGTTTTCACAATCAGCTCCTTGTTCAAACACTTTCAGTGAAGCCATGATTTGGTGTATACTGGAAAGCAGTAAGGATTTCTTTTAATGCTTTCTTTATCTCTGCAGTTTAAGCTTTTTGACTTCTTACATGGACATGCTTTCCCCAGCTATTGTAAGTAGCTAGCTTTGCTCCCTCCAACCCCACGGAATCTGTGAGAATCCTGTATTTATGAAAAATACTGAGTGGATGGCCCTGATCCCCAGAAACGGGGCAGGGGAGGGCAGGTATACAGATATCTGTATTGCTCTGTCAGCATTTTTCACTCTTGACCTGACGGACCACACAACAGGCTGAGAAAATTAATCCAGCACCAACAGCTAGCTTGCTTGAAAAATCTACAGACTTTTCCAAACATTTCTTTTTCTCCCTGACACTTCCCATTAACTTATTTGCAGCTCAAAAACTCAGGAAACCACTTAATGCTGTTCAAAACATAATGCTTTAAATGAATTATTACTAAATGTGCCTTTGTGCTTTTAAAGTATTTCAAATCTAGTTAATTAGCCAGGTTGGTTTTACATGACACACGCTCATCACGACAATTCTGCTGAAAAGCTGTTGTTGAATTAAACCATGGTTACTTAATTCTCAATCATAGGTATGATGTTGATTCACATTTACGCACAAGTCCTCCTAACACATCATTTTAAGCAGTTTGAAGACAGCTGTCTGACAGCGCCGAATGATGAATAACGCTCCCCTTGTTCTCAAATGAAAAGCTGTTAATTACTATTACATACTTTTAAACTGAAAATACGGACTCCTTAGTCCTAGACAGATCCTAGGTGAACAGCTAGTTGACACCTCCGCTGCGAGAACTGTCAATAGAACAAATGGGTTTTGCTCTCCTTTGAGCGTCTCAGCAGAAGAAAGGTGTTGCTGTCTTCACTTCAAAGGCCGTTGACGATTATCTTCAGAACTCACTGGGGAGCTGTGATGGATGGAGAGGGCGGCCGGCCTTTCCGACGTAGCTGTGTCCTGTCCTGAAGCACACAGGCACTATGCCATGCACAGCCCAACCTCCTTCAAATGCCAGCAAGGTCAGCCCCTTGCATTTGTTTTTTCTGTTGGCGAAATTCTGCTTCACCGCAGTGACTCCTGGTTAATAGCAGCCACCGTTACCAGACTGGGAAGAAATCGTATAGAAATCCAGATCAAGCTGGCAGTCCAAATATTCTTGAGAATCTTGGTAGGGAATAACTGTCCCATTCTGTTAAAATTAAAGTGATGGGAGTGCTCAGCTTTTCTCAATGTTTTAAATACTTTTATTGGCAGTAATACATAAAAATTGCAGCAGTGCAACAAGTCTAGTTGAGGAGGATGATGATCTGTAACGTGCAATGGCTGCCTCTGGTCACTCAACTTCCACATTTTGAAGCAAGAAAAAGTCTTCAAGGGAATCCTTCCTAGTGTTTCCTTTCTCCAGTTTTCTATTTCTTTCTTTTATATATATATAAAAAACTAAAATAATGATTGTCATTGTTAATATAAGAACTCGTGCTGTGTATTCTAGTACAAATCTAGCAACAGGCTATTAGTTCTCAGAAAATGTAGTAGCCACTCAACCAGCAGTCCAAAAAAAGGTAAATTAAAAGGAGTTTTATAACCCAGCTATAATCATAGAAGTGCTGGACTTGGAAGGGACTTCCATTTGGTCACCTATCATCCTTCGCACCATGCACAGATCGCTCACTTTAGTGATGCCTCACAGGACAGGGTCCACTGCAGCAGCGTCACCAGGGAAAGGGCCATAAACCAGCCTTTGCAGCCTGTTCCACTGCGTAACTGCTCCTCCTAATTTTCTCCCGATATTCATCACATTTCTTCCTTTTTGCTGTTCACTTTCACGGGAAGCTTTATCAGTTGATCTCCTTGTTGTCTCTCAGATGCCTGTCTCTCACAGCATGGAAACGGCAACCTTCAATTTACAAACTCTTTGTCAAAAGTGCCGTTTTCGTTTTTTTTAATGGTCATCCGAGAAGAGCGTTCTTCCAGAGTACAGCAGAATTGCTATATTATTCTTGTGGTGTACATGGTAGATTATACTTTCACATATTTTGGCTTTTAGACTTTAACAAGCTTTAAGGTGAGATGGGATCAGTTTGATCATCTTGTCTGAGTGCTGTAATATCTGTCCCTTCAAGCCAAACAAACCCACCAATAAATAAAATTAGTGTATTCTCCAATATACTTCCAAAACATCATGAAAAAGCTGTGTCTAAAGGCAGTAGACAGATGAGGCTGGGAAGTGTTGACTGATAAATTATCGAAGTGACATGTTAGCCACTAATTAATGCAGTTCGTATTTGCAGCTAAGTCATTTTTTGTTTAGTTTTCTCCCTGAGAATGTCACATGGAAGCATGAAATGTCTTGCATGAGTGAAATTTTGGGCTCTGACTCGTGATCTTTGGCGATTAGTGTTGCAGTGATGTTAAAAAAAAAAAAAAAGACAGTGCTTCTTTCTTACTGTCTGCATCACTCGTTAGTTAAAATGCATGTTGCACAGGGAGCAAAAAAAGGTTTATTGTATATAACTTAATATAAATAGCAATGCTACTTGACATGCCTAGCTGAGATTAGGAACCTCCCCCTTTGCTTGGGCTGGACTGGGGGAACAAGATCAGAGATTGCTTCAGAGGAGCGAAGTAACCTAGACAAGACAAGCTGCAATGGAGTGTCAGAATGTCTGATGTCACACGGCAGGTCAGTGACAGAGCTGGGACTACAACGGTAACAAACCACGGGCCTGCTTGGCCTTATTCTGGAGGGTGGAGGGCAGGAAAACAAAACTGGGTTTTATGGACCATGGTGTGCATAGCTGTTTCACACAGGCAGTAAAAAATACACTTAATTTATTCCTTCTTATGAACTAATTTAAAGCAGAATTTCTAACACTGTTTTATTTAATCTTACGACTGGAAAATATTTTAAATCTAGGGTTTTACCTTAAAATTGAGACAGTTTCCTCTTCTTAAAGTGGCACAAAAAATTTAAAAAAAAAAAAAATAATTGTACTTGAAATGTTGATCTTCCAGTCTTTATCCTTCATTCAACCTCTCCATCAAAAGTGACAAAGTTTGAAGGAATCACTACTTTACGTAGAAAATGAGCTACAAAAATAAATGCAAGAGAAAATGAGCCCTTAAGTTCTAGCTTAAATAAGATGCCTTGTGCTTGAGTGTCAGTAACGCTACCTCTGAGAGAACCAGGATAACCGCTGCGAAGTATTTTGGTATTTTTTAATAAGGAAGAAGAAACTATAGGGAGGCTGAATCATCATGAAATTTTACATATTTTTTAAAAACGTTTGTTCAAATAGCGGCTTGAGCTACTTCTGCGAACGCTTGCCGTCCCACGCACGCTGCAAGGCACGCGCTTTCGGTCACCGTTCCCTTTGCTCGGAAGAGGCTCCCTGAGAGAAGCCATCACAAGTTTCTTCAGAAGAGGATAAAGCTCGAGGCAGCCGCAGGGGTCACGTCTGCAGGAGTGGCCTTGCGCTGCGCTGTGCCCGGCAGGCGATGCCGGCTGGGCCAGGGCCCGCGGCCTTCCTCACCCTCACGGCGCCTGCCCCCAGAAGAGAGCCCAGCCCTGGAAGAAGAGGCTGGAGGAGGCTCCTGGAGCCGATCTGCAGTTTCTTTCTTGCCAAGTAAATGGAACAGACCACACAGACTGGCCAGGTGTTTAGTCTGCTACTGCGGGGAAAGGCTCTCCCTCAGGCGGCGGCTCATGGCCCTCGCCTTTGGCCCTCGTTCAGCTGAGCACGAACGCAGGTGCTCTCGGTCCTGCCCGTGCAGATGAAGTTGGCTGCCGAGTGCTTGTGGCCGAAAAGGCTGGGAAGCGGGGGACACCTTTCCCTGCCTAGCTCGGAGAGGGGCTGCCCGGTCCCTCCGCCTCCGGCCCGGCCATGTTGCCCTGACAGGACGGGCTGTTCCGCCTCCCGCCCGGGCTTCTCCGTCCGCGGAGCCCGGCAGACCCCACCGCTCGCCACAGCCCTCGGCGGCCCCTGGAGGAGCCCAGCCGGACCGGCCTGCGCCTCACCGGGGCAGGGCAGGGCCGGGCCGAGGGCAGGGCGCAAACCG
>VZTL01067094.1:0-14918 GCA_013400535.1 Scopus umbretta | reverse complement strand
AAATAAAATTGAAGCCCCTAGTATGCAGTATTTACTTACCAAGCTTCCCTAAAATTCAACTTTATTAAACCATGGTAAACCTTTTTAAATACAAGCCATCAAATTCTCTACTCATCCCACAAATGTAAAATGAGTTATTCTGTCCTGTTTAGTGAACACCCCTGGATGTACATCCTTGTGGCAGGTGTAAATTTAACCCCACAGCAAGCAGGCTCTGAGGTTACCTCTCTTGGCTGCTTTGCCTACAGAAATTTATTGATGTAACCGAATTCTACATATTAAAGCCAGTTCAGTCTGCTTCATAATTGCATTCAGTTAATCAATGATACTGCTGTTTCAGATATAGTTTGCTATGGAGTGTCCTTTGAGCCAGATAGTCTTCAATACCATGCTCAGTATAGCTAATTACACTGGACACGTACACTCGCTATAGGGATTTATAGCCTGTTACTAGTATGCAACAGTTAGAGGTGCTTGGGCTCTTGGACTGTTAAACGGGGCCTACATACTCCAAACACAAATGAAATAGGAAGGTGTGCCTAGATAGCTGTGTATTTTTAAACCTGCTGTGAAAAAAAATGTAAGTAAACCGCTTACATTAGCAGATTTTGGACGCTATCAACAATGAAAATAAGTAACAAAATATGACCATTATTCCCAACTTCTCAATACTGTTATGTAAATCAGCAAACACTTTATAAAGATGCTTAACAATAATGGAAAAGCCAAGCTGATACATATCCTGCTTATTGTCAGTTATTCAAGTGTGAAGTCCTGGAAACAAAATATTAATCACAAATCCATGCTTAATTTACTAGTAAGGTTTTAAAGCAAAAATTGTTTGCTACATTTTGTTTTATCCTCTGCATATACATTATAGAGAGGAAGCAATAAGGCTACATATCTTCAAGATAAAGAAAACTCCTATCACTCACCCACTACTTGGGTTAAAAAAAAAAAAAATCACTAAAGCTGTTTATGGTAATTGCTTCTGTTTTGAATTATAATGTGAAAGGACTCCACGCTAGTAATATCAGGTTGGCTCTTTAGTAAGTGACCTACTGCTAGATAGGCTGCAATTAAAGCTAGAGCTGCAGGCAATAAGGTCTCCCTGTCCTCCTGTGCCCCTCTTGCCTTCTCCCTTCCTGAAGTTCATACCTTCTGTTCAGTTACATAGTGGTTGCCACAGCAGTAAGCCCTCTGACTCCTATTGGCATAAGAAAAGCTAATAGAATAAATCAACAGGGTTCCACTGAAGTCTATGAAATTACTTAAATTCAAAACAGCTACAGTTTGGTTTTTTTAGAAACTTTCTTCCTAAAAGGCAAGGTGCACAAGATGCTCTTAAGTTAAAGCTAAAATAAACTTCATTAAAAAACAAAGCAGTATTATTAACAGGAAAGAAGTTGTTTTTTCCCCTTTTTTTTCTCCAAAACAATCTGCTTAAAACCTTTCAAACATTTTAATATTAACTCAGCTGCTGTAAGCCTACAGTTTCCTACGTCTTCAAGCAGAAAATATGCAAAACCAGCTAGACAATTTATAAAGCAATTCCTTTTCTCTGTGGAAAAATACCTCATAATCCTGTAAGCATAGGATACAGATCTGAGGATGGCAATTGCTGCAGCTGACTGGACTGCTGCTCTGGTGAGTGTCCGCAAGCTCTCTGTGTGCAGCACTTTATTCAGACACTGCACAATATTACACAGATAGTGAACTGTCAGAATCATTTGCTGTTTATGTTTCTAGTCTTTTTAAAAAAAATCACAATCTTGGAGACATCCTCAACATTAATGTTGTTTCTGCACGTAGATTATATTCCTCAACTGCAACAAAGCAAATGGCAGTGGGCAGATGACCAAACTGCAACATCCTGATTTTTTCCATTGTTATTTAGAATTGCAGAACATATAAGTTTGAAACCCTAAGTTTTCTTAAGAAATCCATAAAAAAAATCTGTTTCCCATTTCCTTAAATGTAGTGGATGCCAGGTTTGAACTAAGATGGACTTTTTCTCAAAAGGAAGAATTCCATTAACATACTTTAACTGCATACAAACAAATGTTGGCTATCTTGGTACTGAATAATAGCTCTATCAAGGATAAAGGGAAAACAAGAGTTAAGCAGCCGCCACACAAAATGGAATCACATCAGAGAGGCCCATGAATGCAGTGAGACTCCCAGATGTTGTCCATGGAAGTTGATCCGTCAAGCCATGCAGGGCTGAGAAATGTTAAAACAATATCTAGTCCGCACGCTGAAAAACAGCATGCATGGTAGGGTGTACACACAGAACGTTTGCACGGAAATAGCAGATCTCCTTAAATAATTGCAAGAACATGCCTTCAGGGCACTTCTAGCTACATAAGTAATGTGTCTATGTTTTGTACTTGTAGTCGTTACTTAGTTCTGGAAATGCAAAGCTAGTAAGTTTCAATTTTAAAATAAGAAAAGTCTGTTCTTCCACCATTAGAAAATAAAATCCATCAATATTCCTAATGGCAATACGCTATTCAACTAATTAAGTACACATCTATCTACCTGAAAAATTATATAACCCTGTCCACAGACTATGGCACAGAGTGGAGCCAGGGTCTTGACTGCTCCACAACACGTCACCTCCACTCCCCTTGTGCACCCTTGCACAGAGAGACCCCACAGTGCAGAGACTCTCAATGCGCAGCATGGCACAGCAGAGAGGTGGGGTTAGAGGGTTATCCTTCCTCTAACAAGCTAAGAGGAAAAAGTCAGTCTGCTCTACAAAACTTCAAACACAAACCCGAATGACTGCTTATAGGTGACTCACAAAAATAAAGAGCCAGCAAAGATTATTTTAATGACAAGACCAGTCACGGAAGTGAAGTCTAGCTAATTTTAAATTTCTTTCATTATATTTATAGCAAAAAAAATCCCAAACATTCATGCTGACTTCCTGTGTGTTATTAAATGACCATATGCCAAATTATAATAGACTAAACAATTTTTCTGATTTGTCTAGGCCATAACTTCTGGATGATCCATTAAAATAGTAATTGTTCTCAGGAATACACTTGGCAGAAAGAAGTCAAGAGCACAGTACAGCAATATAATAATAGATGATTGTGTTCTGAAATGTTTTGCAAAACTAGCAAGTAAATATAGCAAACTCCCAGTCCAAATGAGATTTTCACTGTAATTAGAATTAGCTGAAAAGATGAATGATTTATTTTGCATAATTTTATCGTCAGACAAGGAAATGAATAGTTTTTTAATGACGGAATAAATATTGGATCATATTAGTTCTGGAGTTAAGAGTGCCTGAGTGTTGGGCATAAGGATGGAGTGGCGGGCGCAGCTGGCTGAGCCCTCTGCTGCCCATGGAGGCAGGGAGAGCCAGGCAATGCACCCAGCTTTGCAGGGGCCTCTCCTCCATGTAATCAGGCATAGCAAAGCTAACAAGAACCTGGGCATTTTTCTGCTTTGGGGATAGGGCTGTTCTGAGCAGCCTTAAGGCTCAAACTCCGTGATTTAACTTAAATGGTTAGCTAAGAGACTTTCTTCCTTGCATACTGTAATCGGGGTCACGAAAAATGAGCAGTTCACATGGAAAGAAAGTAGGAAAAAGATTTCCAGATCAAATAATCAGTTGAATACCACTGAGCCCATTGTGGTTAATCTTTAGGGCATATCATGAATTTAACAACTTGGGGAGTTTTTAATAAAATACATGAACTGAGGGATGTGGAATAGTTCTGTGCACAACTGTTTCATTACTCATGTGCATTGGTGAATGTATGCATAGCAGTGTGAATGCAGGAATTCAGTCTGACATGTATTTTTATCCTCTTGTAGACTGCTGTATTCAAATACATGGTGCCTAAGTATTTTCAAGAAATTTATATAAATTCATATGAAAATATTTTTGAAGGTCATTAGTCCTTGCTGCAGAAAGCTATTCAGCCTTAACCAGTAAATTTCACACATCTTGATAACCTAACATTTGGTTTAATTTAATTTTTTTCCTGTTTAACAAAACTTTGTTCTCTTCCTTGAATAATTTCAAGAAAATGGTACACAAAAGTAAACAAAAAACCTGGTTGCTTTTGTTTATGAAACAGGATAAAATACCAAGAATCAGTACCTTCCACATTTAACTTAATCCTCTGTCATCGTTTATCTGGTGGGATGGGGGAAAGAATTGGAAGAGTAAAAGTGAAAAAACTCATGGGTTGAGATAAGAACAGCTTAATAATTGAAACAAAGTAAAATAGCAGTAATAGTAGTAGTAGTAGTAGTAGTAGTAGTAATAATAATAATATACAATGCAAGTGAAGCACAATGCAATTGCTCATTACCCACTGACCGATGCCCAGCCAGTCCTCAAGCAGTGGTCACACCCCCCAGCCAACCCCCCCAGTTTCTATACTGAGCGTGACGCTGTATGGTATGGAATAGCCCTATGGGCAGGTTGGGTCAGCTGTCCTGGCTGTGCCCCCTCCCGGCTCCTTGTGCCTCTGGCAGAGCATGGGAAGCTGAACTGTCCTTGACTTAGTGTCAGCACTGCTCAGCAACAGCTAAACCATCAGCATGTTATCAGCATTGTTCTCATGCTAAATTCAAACCACAGCGCTGTGCCAGCTACTAGGAAGAAAATTCACTCTATCCCAGCCAAAACCAGGACATTCTCTCAATTACTTTTTGATTTTAAACTGCTCTGCTTTATCAGACCAATCTTTGCATAGTTTTTAGCTTAGGCTCACTGTACAACATACTTGTGGAAAAGAGGGCATCTCATTTTATTTAAATGAAACAGTGTTATGCAAAGTACCAAGATCTGCTATACAGCATATCTAGTTTGCATGACACATACAGCAAAGCCAGTTCTTAAACTAAGTCCTTTAGTCCTGAAAATTCTGAACTTTCTGTGAGATTCTAGGTACCCTAAATCTGGAAAAGACTAGAATTAGGATTATTGCATTTTTCCACTGGAAATTGATTATGCCTGATTTTTCCTTGATAGTGCTACTTATATGATATGCAGAATTGAGAAAGGTGCAATACTGATATATCAACATTTGTAAGGTCTACTTGAAATGGAACAAGCTGAACTGGAGGATCAAATAACATCAGCATTTCTGACTTTCGGCTGTACCCCAGCAGTTAAGGGCTTTATGCATGTCTCTCCAGTCAGGAAATCATCCCATTAGGAGATGGATTTTTGCTTATTGAAATTAACCCCTTCTCCCAGGTCAGCGTTGGGACATAGAGTTCTATTCATACACCAGCAGAGTTCCCTCTCTAAGTGCCAGGACCATGGCCCTTACTCACCACATATAAAATAAGAGATTTAAAAATTAAAGGAATCCATACCCAGCAAATCAACTTTATGAATATGACTAACCCCATCAGACTAATCATGTGTATACGTTCCTACTGGGAATCAAGCATTAAAGGTCAATATGTAGTAATCTAATGTAAAATGTTTTGTTTAAATGACAAGAGCTCTGATCTCTGATACAGGAAAAGATTTTCATGTTGTATATGTAACTGGTAAATCTCATTTTTCCCAACGTGTAATTCTAAAACAGACCACCAGCAACTAACTCCTTGTGACCCCTTTTGGAACACTGAATCTCTCTTCTTGTTGAAACATATTTCAGGTCTCACTGGAGCGAACGGCAAATAACCCTCATGTGAATGCAAATTGATATAAAGTCTTTTGTGTCATTCACAAAACATAATTAGTCTTATGAGACAAAAGTATTTAGTCCAGAAAAGGAAATTTTTCATATTTAACTATACTTCGTAAAAAAATTCTCTTAGTTATTCCACTGAATAATGAGAACCTCACACTCCCCCAATTCATATTCTGCTGTTTTGCATGGGAACACAATACAATTGTAAATGATTACAATCTGAGGTTGCTGTTCTGTAGAGCTAAGTATATATATAATTTTACATATGGTGTGCAAACAGCCAAAATTCTGGAGGTATCCTACTACAGAGGGATTTTAGGTCATGGCAAGATTTGTACGTACTAAATACATAAATAAAATCTTTACAGAACTGGCAATTTTCATCTTTAGCCATAGAAGTTGCCTTAAAAATGCTAAGCAAGTTTTGTAGAATCCTATTCTGAGTTCTGTAGAATCCTATGAAAGGAAATCTTAATCCTTTGCATTTTTAAATTATGTTTTATAGCACTGTATTGCATTACTGAGACGTTTAAAGCCAGTAATCCCCAGCTGCTCCAAAGAATAGTTTTTGAAATGTAGCCATATTTTCCTGTTGCAGCTTTGAGACTCAGTGTTAGGAAACCATAGACAAAACCATAAAATGATGGCTCTTTGAAAACAGAAGTCATTTTGCAGGAAAGAGGAAGAAAAATAACATCCTGAATAATACGATGCAATATATCCTTCAGTACCCACCTCTGAAATCATCATGGAAGGAAAGTATTTTCACCAGGCTTTGATTTAGTTTGTACTCACTCAAGACGAGTGAAATTGCCATTTGGTGTACCTCATACAAAGCAGTAGAAAGTAGGAAGACAACTTAGTATGTTATGAAGTGAATGACATAGAAATAAGCCTGAGAGAGTGATATTAAAAGGCTTGGGAAATGAAAAATGGCTGTAAACAGAGTTTTACATTTGCTTGCTGCCCTGGGGAGATTCACTTAAGATAAATGTGACAGAGGCTGTCTGTTTTTAACCATAAACTCTACAGGAAAACAACTAGCATAAGAAAGGTAGTCTTATTAAAGAACGTGGTGATTGATAGAGTCATTTGAAGTAATGACTAAGCACTTGGTAGAGTTTATTTTAAATAGTAATTGTGTTCTTGTGTATCTCAGACAAACCAGAATTCTCATAATTTCCTGTGTATTCAAAGGCCAATATAGCTGCAGCCTATGACCATGCTTGTTTCAATATAGTTTGCTATTATGTAAGTGGCTGTAAATGACACCCTGAGGAGGAAATAAACGACGACTAAAGTCAACTTACTTCCAACTACTAATGCTGTACTTACATGCTAAGCCAACCCTGAACAATTTTTTTTCTCTAAGAATTTATACTTATGAACGGCTAAATAACACTTGTGCTGTGACTGATGGTCTTTTTGGTTTATGCCAAAAATGAGACAGAAAGTCAAGATTAAAGACTGATAACTGAACACCTATCAAAAACTAATGACTACAGGCAGACCTATTGAGCTACCAAACCAAACTAGAAGGAATTCCAACAAGCAACCCATTTCTGTTCTGATCTATAATCTCTTGCTGAAGGGCTGACAGCATCCACACAATCAGAAATCTAAACTGAATCGGTGATATTGCACTTACAGCTTCTTTTCCAGAGGCAGCTTCAGCAGTGCTGCTGAAGTGCCAAACTATTAGAGCATCCTGTGTGGTCTTTATATGACCAATGTTTCCTCTACAAAACGTTTTTCCACTTTTAATATAATTCTACTAGACTACTGGATTCCCTATCCCTTCATCCCTTTCAATTTGGTCTCCCTCAAGTAGGAAAGTTTCTGATAAAAGATGGCCACTTTGGAAGCACATGCAAACCACCCTGACAACAGTTTGTTTAAGTCTAGCAACCATTGTGACTCTCATTTAGAGAGGTTCACGTTCTCTGTCACACTTATCTTTATAAAACTTGACAAGTTAATGAATTACTAAGAGTCTCTTTCAAATACATTTGCTAGAGAAAGAAAGGTCAGAGTTAAATTTCTAATCAAAGAGTCTTCTTTCTCAATTTTTTTGGAGCTGCAGAGGGAAGAGTTCAGATCCTTCAGCCATGCACATATAAGGTTCTTTCTGATAGTTTGCTTAACTGTTCCAGTTTAGTGAAAATTTCTTCCATAAAGAGCGTAAAAGCCACGTTGAGATTTTTTGAATCAATAATTAATTTTTTTCATAGGCAGATATTGTCTGTGAATATTGTCTATTGGCTCGATAGCATGAGATAATAACATCAGAATATTTGAACACATTTCTAATACAGCATCAGTAGCTCTAATAAAGATCACTGTTTAAGTACCTAAGGGAAGGCTACAGCTGAAAGGACCAAACCTGCAAATTAAAACTAGTATCTACAATACGTTAAACCACAAGATTAGAATTGAAACAATATTTGCATGAGTATCTCTGTTATAAGTAGTCACCATAGATATTTTCATTTAACTTAAATAAAAGCCACACAAACAAAGAAAACATCACCTTCATTAGTAACAACCTTCCATTTGGCTTCCTGTGCAGCCTGGTCTGCTCTGAGCACAAATCAGAGGCATTACCTGTATTTTCAGTGTTCCAAAGCTATAAGGACTAAGACATAATTCCCGATATTATGATACAAGACCCAAAATGCAACAAGAGGTGCTCAGGTGATGCAATTAGATGCTAAGCATAGAAATAGCACAAAAAAGACAGGCTTGTCAGCTTGCGATTAAAATTTGTTTTTCATGCAAATGATACATTTGCAAAAAAAGGGTAAATGATTTAGTATATTTTGAATGAAAATAATTAATTTTGAGTTAAACCTGTACATTACATATTTCTAACTGATCATATGAAACACTAATACATCCCAGAGATTATGGATTGGCACTATTTCTGACCTGTAATTACAGATGATTGTGGCAAAACATTTCTATTCTTCTGATAGAAACCATCAACAACAATAGTTTTAAGGCAGTGCTTTGCTACAGTTGGAACAATGTTTGGCACCACGATATTGTGCAGAAGAGGCAAAATGTAAACACTTCAAACCTATAGCTGTTCTCGCATAAAAGCCCTAGTTTCAGAAACTGATGTTCCACAGAAATCTGGTCATGGGAAATTGACAAAAATGGGTATTTGTGTAATTAGCTTAGTGTTATTCATAGTTGAAGCTATGCATCAGCTATAATTAAATATATTCTGGAAGTGCATTATATGTTTTGGAGATATAAATACCTTTTGCCACCATTTCTCTAATGTCAAGGGCAAGTCCTGACCTTAAGAGTGCAATAATCAGGACTTGTGGCATATATCTGCATCTTAGATCACCAATATGAAATTTCCACATCCCAGCTCGCCAATGTCTTTTTTAACCAACAGGACAGTACTTGAGTGTGAATGAATGTGTGTCCAGTCAGGCAAAGATTTAGCTTCCAAGTCAATAACAGATAGTTTTCTCCCTAATGAAGACCAGTGAAGTGTTACTTAAAAATGAGCTTGTGAAAGAGAAAAAACAACCTGACACTTGGTAGAACTGCTGGATTGAGAGCAGTATAATTTTTGGATGGAATGACCTTAATATGAGGCAAGTACAGGGGAAAGAATTTATATTCATAGAAGAAAAATAGAGGCCAATAAAAATAATAAAAAGAATTAACACACTTGTGTGTATGTGTGTATATATATATAAAAGACTGAAAGCTTCAATCAAAAGAATAGGATTAGGCATTTTTCACACTAAATATACCCTTACATTCAGCATATTTTCTACCAAAACATTCTTTTCAAAAAGTTGCCAGGGTGATATCACTATTTCAATCCAACCAATTTCCTTTGAAGTCTCCCATAATGGTAATTAAATAAATTGCTTTTGGAGTAATTATGTTTTTTCTGGAAAAGGAACTATTAGGGTAAAGAGAGATGAAAGAGTCTGTCACCAAACATAATCTTTCTAAATTCATTGGTACTTGTTACAATTATTGGAAGAAGGATGGAATACTTCGAAACTTTGGACCTTTTTAGCTTTTGTGAAGAAAATGTTGACTTGACAGTTGAAAGAAGAAACAAACTAAAATGACTGCTGACAGTTCTGGGAGTACATAGAGAAAGAAAATGGAAGTTGTGTCAATAGAAAGCTTTTAAAGACCATATGTGTTAAGCCCAAGAGAGCTAGTATGAACTAGAAACCCAAATTACCATGTTAGAAGAAAGTAGCTGGTGGACAAGATGAAGGTGACTGAAAGACCAAGAAAGCAAGTGTATTGTATAAAATAGCATTCTTGATGTGAGCACAAATACATCACGTTTGCAAGAGCATGAGGCTTTGGAGACTAGATTACTATAGTTCTGCTATAGAAGGTTCTGTGTACTGCAATTCATCAGATCAAATACCTTTCATCCCTGTGAGTTTTATTATCTTTGATAGAGAGAAACGAGGCTTTCACAGTTCCACGTAATTTCCAAATACATAACTTTATGTTTAATCTGTACTTTTCTTCTTGCTTACAAGTCAGGCTAAAATTGTTAGTTGCAGTGTGTTGAATGTGCCATGAGTTTAATTTGTTTTTTTCTCAGATTAATTTTTTTTAACTTTGCTAAAGATTCCCCTATTATTTGTGGAAATTTGCCATATACCCGCTAAGCAACCTGTAGCATCCACTTATTTAACCACCAGAACAGGCTGACATAACCCTCTACCTTGTTCTCTGGTCTAGTCTGGCATCTCAGGTCTCACACAATTTAAATGCAATGCTGATGCTTGCTGGTTTTGTTCCCATTACAAAGAATCTGTAGTTTTTCATTTAAAAGCCTATGCAAAACTTCAGTGGGTATTTTTTTTCTTTGTGTATAATGCTGAACACTCCCATCTTTCTTTTTCCTTTAAATCTCTTTGGTAAATAATATAAGGTTGCATAAGGCTAACCTATATGGATTAGTATTTGAATTTCTTTATGGTGTCTTTACAACATCACATCCAAGGATAGTGACACAGTGCTCTTCTACAATGTTAACCTATATCTTCTTGCCACTTTGAAGACCAAAAGACAGTGTTTCAACTCAAAAACTCACAAGAGTAAGCAAAAGGAAAAGGAATTATTTGGTTCCATTTGTACTTCACCTACAATCAAAAGTAGCTTCCTGGAAATCCAGTGGTCAGAGAGAATAAAGCACCAGACAGGCACCAGCTGGAGAAACTGGATCTGGGGATTCATCCAAGAACTGGGAACATCTTTCTTAACAGACAGACATATTTCTTGTTCAAATGTAATGGCTGTCAGGGTAAACATTACCTTAAAAAACTTAACGTGATTTTTTTTTTAAACTCTTTGTGCAAATTTTGTGGAACCCTTCTGGCTTAAACTTCAGTAAGACAGCTTAGAATCAGACCCAAAGAATGATAAATATATCCTATAAGCAGGAAGAACTCATTATGAAGGTCATACACAGGCACTTATATTATGCTATGCTATTTGTAAATGCAGCTATAACTAAACCCAACTATAATATGTGACAGAAATGATTATGTAAGAATAAGATTGTTAATATGAATGTTTACTAAATGTCTATTTAATAATGGGGTTTAATTAAATAATGTAAAAAATAATTTTCCACGTGTAACATGAACTTGTTAAAATTTCAGAGCTTTGTTAGCTAGTAAAACGGTGTTGCCATCGCTTGCAATATGCTAAAGACTGTGTGTGAAGCTGACAGCACAGGCCTCAGGACCCATTAGGACTTGTTAGGCCTCATCAGGACTTGTTTTGGCCTGCCTGGGGCTTGGTTTTTGTAATTGATTTGGCTGTAACAGGTTATCTCAGGACCAGGTGACTATTGCCTAATTGTTTTAGCTTTTTGTTTAGCTTTAGATGACTGTGTGTTGTACTACAGTTGGGTTATGTATATATTGGTAATGAATAGATAACAATAACAATTTGCTATTCCTATTTCCAACAAATTGCTATATAGAATGAACTGTCTATGACTCCCAAATAAAATGCAGCATAGAGACAGGCATGCAGCATATGAGGAGATTTGAAAGTTCAGGTACAAGACGATATGAAGGCCCCAGGGCTGTAAACTGCTCACCAGGGGTCAGCTACTGACCATTGAATGAATGCAACCTTGGAAGTTGCATAAAACCAGTTTTAGAGCTAATACAGAGAACAAAGGACAATATTCAGTATATGTAAAACACACCATTCCCAGTAAAACTGGATGTAATGTGGAACTACAGACCAATGAAGAAAGTGCAAGGTGTGGAGATGTGGAGCATGTTAGCAAACATAAAACTGACTCAAGGTGGATTTTAGAGTGAGGAGAAAGAAGGAACCATCATTGTATTGCTCTGAGATGCAAGGGCCCTCATTCCCCATCCCCATCCCCATTCCTGCCCAAGTACATCTGCCAGAGAGGCAGCTGATGGCAAGTGTCACACCAGAGAAAGAGTAGATAATAGAATGCTTGTGTGTATCACTTTTAACTGTACATAACTTGCATAAGAGCTCAACACAGGTGAACTAATAATTCTTTGGTTAGAGTGTTAAGAGTTTAGGTCAACAGCACATTCTTGACTTTACATATAAGTTTTGCTCCTTTGGCTAAATGAGCTCCACAATGCTGTAGCGTAATAAACTGATGGAGACTTCAAGCAGCCTAGTCTGAAACCTGGATGCAACACACTCATAATGGCTCACAGGCAAAGTAGTTCAGCTGGAAAAAAGACAATGTTGTCAACCATGTGTGAGCTCATGTTAAAGGAAACAGAGTCTGTGCTGAAAGCAGGTAACAGCACATGGGAAGCAGAAGTAACCTGGATAATGACTGGGCCAACAGAGCAACAACCTCTACTTAGGAGAGTAGGTTTTTACAGTTATTAAAAAGCCATTACCATTCTATTTTTTGCAGAGGAGTTTTCCCACTTAAACATTTAATTGATCTTTATATTTGTTAAATGAAAGCACTTTTTAAGCAAATCAAATCACTACAGATCTACAAGAAGCAAAAAGGTCATTCCATTTGATGTGAGGTTTCTTGAATATTGTATTCTGTTTATCCTGCATGAAGCAAAGTAGCAGTAACCACTGGGTCACTAGCTGTAGTGTGAAACAGCACAACACAGCCTTTGTTGAGCTTTCCTTGGAGTGAGTCATTGTGATTCACTGAAAGACTGTTCCCTGTAATAGGGCTGTTCTCTCCTGTGTCTTATGCAGGGCAGAGAGGGAGACAAGACTGAAGCAATACCTTTGGACATGTAAACAGAAGAACATAGCAGTGAAGTTTGCAGTTAGCACCCAGTCTTGAAATGAACAGCTCATTATCAAGTATTAAATGTTTGTGTAAACATATTCTCTTTAAAAATTAAGAGAAATACTCTTCTCTCCGGCATGCTGCAACTCATACATGTTGCCCGCAGTGAAAGTATGAAAACAGCTCAGGAGGTCGAGGGAGAGTCTTTTGGTTGGTTGGTTATTTTTGCTTCAGTGAAGCCTCAGCTCACAAAATATAGCTTATAGCATGAAACAAAGCCAAGATAGCCAGGAGGCCTCTCCGAGTGACCAGACTTTTGAGGTTTCATAATCTGTTTTTCTATTTTGGGGGGAGAGAAGGAAGAATGGGAGACCAAGTACCCAAGTTCTCTTGTAGAAGTAGGTATAAACCTGTAAAAGTGCAGGGAGATCAGATCCCAGACCCATGACGTTTCAGTATTTTAGGCTGTTGTTTCTAAAAGAAGATCGTGTTCATAAACAGAACCACAGAATACCCCGGAGGGTCAGTCCTGTATTTTATTCCAAACATTACATTGGCTCAGACTTCCCCTTTTCTGGCCTCTTCTGTTATCCCATTGAATTCATCAGAAGGTCGTGGCTACTGGCCAAAAGAAATAGTTAATGCATCGTTAATGCATCCCAGAACCCATATTGTTTGAAATATCTTCTGAGACAGGAATTTATAGCATTGCTATAATAAAACTCAGATTTCAACATTAAAGTATAAGTCTGTGTACTTGCCACACATACCAGAATTATATAGAAAATCTAAACCATGAAACTCTGAGGAAAAGAGGAAAATATGCAGTAACATCTAGAAAGAGGCCATTAGGACTTGGTTATACCTTTAAGAACAACCTTAAGCAAGAGATAAATCACAGATAATGTTACACAGGTAGCAGCAATGGACCTAAAAGAAATGCCATTGAATCACAAACCCTTTGTTTTTGCCCCACTGAAGTATAGCAATTTTAGACTGGTCTAGAGCAGTTACATACTTAGATAAGAAAAGATGGGACTGAGTCCTGATTCTGTCCTTGCTTTGCCCCTCCATATCTCTGCCCATCTCCAAGAAGATTATTTTTTCTTTGATGTAGCTGTTTAGTGTGTTCTATTCTATTCTCTTTTATGTTTGTTATTATGCATTCAAAGTATAATGAAATATGTGCTTTCCATTCCAAAAAAGTACATATTAATCTTCTGCAGGGATTACAAAATATTGCTTTTATAGACAAGAGACTGTATAGCTTTTTCCCCGTAAAGGAACAGAAGAATAGACTTTGCCTAAAACCTTGGAACAAACCTTCATTTATGAGACAGGGGAATCATTTTTATTCCACTACATGAATTCAGTGGGCTGCCACAGGCCAGTCATAATCTGTTATTGTTTCCCTGCAACCTTGTACTATTAATTTTTCTTTTTAATGAACTGTCCAGTCTAGTTTAGCTATGGGAACTATGATGGAGCTGCAATATAAATGGTTTATGTCATGCCTTTGTCAAAAGGCTTTCCCCTACAGCACTAGAATGTAATTGAAAAGCCATTTTAAAATAAAGTAACTGAATGGTTGCAAACACAGCTTGTCAGGAATAAAGTGGGAAAATCCTTTGCATTACATTAGATTTTACCAATCACAACTTGTGTGACTTCATTAGTGTTTATACAGACTAGTAAAGCCACATAAATTGCATATTTTTGCATGGCTATATTAGCAAGTATTCCTGAAAGATACTGAAGCCATTTTAAAGAAGTTTTTCTTCAACTGTGACTAACAATGCAGTAATTGGTTTGGTTATACCCCAAAAGAATTAAATATACTAAATTTTGTTTTATTTTATAGCATATGGAATATGCCCATGTCTGAGAGAACAAACTAGCTTCTGAGTAGAATTCAAGACAGTCTTTGCTGCATAGAAAAACTTGAATAGCTGAGTACACAGTAATCT